>JBBBDQ010002326.1:20000-167500 GCA_037127315.1 Ascarosepion bandense
TTAGACCTTAAACTAACAGGCCTATATCGAGATGATGGACTGATATGTATTCCCAATTCCAATGGGCCTTACACTAGTAGAATACATAAGAAAATTATCAGAGCCCTAAACTTTCTAGGTTTTAAGGTAGAGGTTACTTCCAATCTCAAAATTTTAAACTATCTAGATATCACCCTTAACTTAAATGATAGTTCCTACCAACCCTTTCTCAAAGAAAATAATTCTCCCACCTATATAAATAGTTGATCCAACCACCCCAAAAATATTATAAAACAAATACCCAAGATAGTAAATAATAGGGTTAACCAATTATCATCTAATATAAAAATTTTCAACGCAAGTAAAAAAATTTACGATAAGGCCCTTCAGAAAAGCGGTTTTATTAACAAGTTAACGTATAATAAGCCTGCTATAAACCCAGAATCATCTAAAACTAAAAACACCCGAAAATGTAGAAAAAGGAGGATAATTTGGTTTAACCCTCCTTATTGTAAACTAACTAATATAAATATTGGTAAGTATTTTCTCAGATTAATCGCTAAACATTTTAATAATAATAATAATAATCCCTTAAATAAAATTTGTAATAAATTCACCCTAAAAATCAGTTACTCTTGCACCTCAAATATAGATGATATGATTAATTCCCATAATAGGCATATTTTAATGAACCTAAATAATACCGACGTTAAATCTGGAATTGTTGATAAATGTAATTGTAATTCTGTGGATACCTTCCCGGTGCAGGGCAAATGTAAATCCACCCAAGTAATTTATGAAGCCCGTATTTCTCCATCTAACAACAAAGACAATTACCGGACTTATATTGGTATATCCGCGGGTCCTTTCAAACAGAGACTTTACAACCACAGGTACACGTTTTCGAATCCTAGCCAAAGATTCTAGACGGCACTATCACGTAGATTCTTGAAAATGAAGGAGAAAGGGCAGGACCCTATAATCAGCTGGAAACTAATAGGCTCAGCCTGTACCCCTAAAACTTTTCGTGATAGGTGCCGTATATGTGTATTGGAGAAGATTCTGATTTTGAAGTATCCTCATCAGGACTTACTTTTGAATCTTAGAAAGGAATTCATTAATAAGTGACGTCATAGGGCGGATTTTAAATTTTAAATTTTTAAATTTTAATTTTTAAATTTAAAATTTTAAAATTTTAAAATTTTTAATTTTTCTTTGTATAATTTTTATGTATATGTGTATGTTTGTGTGTGTATGTGTATTTGTATATATATGTGTATATATGTATATATGTATGTGTGTATATATGTATTTATGTGTGTAAAATTTTTTTTAGCTATTTAAATGCTCTTTTTATAATATTCTTTAAATTTTTATCTTTTTTATATGTATGTGTGTGTGCATATGTATAATGTATAATGTATATATATATATATGTGTGTGTGCGTGTGTGTATATACATATGTGTGTGTGTACATATATATTGTGTGGGTAGATTTTTTGTATATGTGTGTAGATATATGTGTGTGTAAGCGCATGTATATGTATATACGTATATAAGTGTGTATGGAACTGAATGTGTGTGTGTATGTGTGTATATGTATATATGCAATCATAATTGAAGAATTGTGTGTGTATGTGTATGTATGTATGTGTGTACACCTATATGCATGAATAATTGTAAATGAAAATTTTTTTTTATACCTAGCGGTGTTTTTATTTAGTTTAAATCAAATGACCTAATTTTTTAAAAAAATTATTTTAAATCCTATCTTTTTATTCCCTTTTAAATAATTATACCTTTTTAAGTAAAGGCCTTTTTCTAATACTTCAACGTTTTTGGGAAGTTAGGTTTTTGAATATGTCCAGCGTCTGTAATATATAAAATTTTTTTTCTTTCTTTTCTTTTTTCACTCCCTTCCTTTATCTCTCTTATCTCCCACCTTTTTTCTGTTTTGCTTAACTTTATATCAATTCAACACGCCGTCCGTTCTTTTTAAGTTACAATTCTCTTTCCTTTTTTGCGAACCCAGACGATGCCAATTTTTCTTTTCTGGTTTATTTGATTTTATTTCATTTTATTTTATCTTTTTCTTTTTCTTTGTCTTTTTCTTCCTTTTTTTAATTTCTTTGCAAATCTATTTAAAAAGGGAAATTAGACTGATTTTTCTCCAGTATCTGAGAGGATTCTTTTGTTGCTGAGGTGATGTGTTATCCCCCGTGGGGACTTTCATATCAAAATGCTCATTCAACATCTTTGAATTAATCCTATTTTAATTTATATATATATATATATATATATATATATATATATATATATCCTTTCTATTGAAATAAATATTGTTGATTATTGAAATTTTATTAATACAATGGTTTATAAAAGCATTATATCACAACACACAAATTTTAATGTTTCAGAATAATATTGTGATATTTCAAAATAAATGGTGAAAATGATTTATTTAGAAAATATAAGATGAATTCATGGTTATTTAGAAAATGACGGTGTAGTAGTTGGAGAATACAATATTAAGAACTTGTATGTATCGAGCACTCTTTATAAAAATAAGTGCATGAACAGTGGGTTTTAATCTACTTGTTCTTTCACTACATATATATATATATATATATATATATATATATATATATCACTCTGGAAGAATGGGGGACTTTGAAAAAACAGTAACTACTCTAGCATCTACGCATCGCTCATTCAGTAATGGGTTAGAGCACTCTGGCTACTGGATTATGATACATCATACGCTAAAAGTCTGCTTTCTTCTACCTAGCCCCCATAGCTCAGAGGTAGAATCGCTGACTGACGCCAATTCGGTTGGGTTTCAGTCCTGGGTAAAAAGCAATCGGATGTCTAACCGTACTGATGAGCTGTGATACAGCGAAACAGATCTATCTGCGGATGACTATATTAATTACCAAAAATAGCAAATGCAGTTCGTAAATTTGTAATGCGGTTCTATGACGTCACACCGCGTGAGAGCTCGAAATGATAACAGAACCATATATTTAAATGCAATGTAATGTGTTATGACAAGATTTAAACGCGATTTTATTAAGTGTGGGTTGTTTGGATTTAATGTAGATTGCCTCCAATATCTGAAGGTTCTTTTTACTCTGTGTATTAGTGAGGATTATTGTTTTTTGACTAAAATATGTCTGATATTACCTACATGACTATCTTTTTCTAAGAAATGTTGTTTAATTGTACTCTGATCAGAAAGGTGACAGGTAAGTCTACGGGAGAGCGGGAGAGCGTGGTTGTAGTCTATATATATAATATAATTTAATATTATATATATATATATATATATATATATATATATAATTTTTTGAAATGAAGCCGTGCTGGAATTAGTATGTCCACATTGAACTGACTGATGCTGTGCAATACTATTCTGAGTGGAGCTCAGAGCTACTATGCCTACTGACGCGGTATTCTCTGTGAAACTTCGGTATCGTTCGGTAACCTACGAATCAGCTAATTTTCTCTAACGTATGTCTATGGCAGGAGTATATGTATACTCAAGTAAAGTTCATTATCATAGAAAAAAGGGCGATCCCACAACAGTCATACGCTTACTGAAGAAGGCAGGAGTGTACAACAGCCGAAACATCGTAAAATTTTCAATAAAGTTCAGGACAACATTCCGAATAGTGTAAATGAAGTAAATATTACGTCATCTCAGAAATATATACAAATACTAAAAAACGAGTTGCAATTACAGATAATTTCTGTTTATATGCTCTCTCTGTTCGTGGTCATACTGTCCCTTGTAGCTTGTAATAAATTCTGTATTTCTGCTGTTTCTTCTTAACCACAATCCATTTACTCAAGCTTACTAAGTATGGTAAGCGTTGTTTTCATCTGTATCTTCAGTTCATCCAATCTGTCATGTGAATATCAAATTTTGAAAGCCCTCACTCCTCCTTATATAATCTAGAAATCTCAACGCTATAGTCTTGATGTTTTTTTAATCGTTTCAGTCCAAGCAAGTCCTTCTTAAAATGCTTCAAATTTTAAGCAGAACCCTTTATTTCAAAAACTGGGGATATATCATTCTCATTCCATGTCAATCTAATTCATGTTACACGCTTACTGAAGAAGGCAGGAGTGTACAATTGCATAAACGTTACAAATCTGACAATAAAGATGAGGACAACAATCCGAACAGTGTAAATTAAGTAAATACTACTTCATCTGAGAAATATGTACAAATACTAAAAAACGCCCTGGGTTCTGATTACAGATAATTTTTCTTTATGTGCTCTGTTCCTTCATGATTATACTGTCCCTTGTAGCTTTTAATAAATTTTGTATTTCTGCTGTTTTTCTTAACTGTAATCCATTTACTCAAGCTTACTAAGTTTGTATAATATATAATAACACGTAATTTTCTCTTGTATCTCTGCCCCTCACTTCATCCAATCTGTCCTGTGAGTATCAAATTTTCCAAGCCCTCACTTCTCATTATGCGCCCTAGAAATCTCAACCCTATCCACTTGATGTTTGTTTTTTAATCGTTTCACTCTAAGCAAGGCAGTATCGCTATTGATGCGCAGGAAGCTACAATAAAAGAGTGTTATGAATTCCGGGTGTGGAACCGAACATGAATTCCGGGTGTGGAACCGAACATGAATTCCGGGTGTGGAACCGAACAAATAATTGAACAACAAACCAGATAATTGAGATAGAAAAATAAGTTATATTAAACGTAAAGATACAAACTTGAACGCAGGTTAGTAATCCAGGAATAGATATATAATGAATTGGAGCACTCTAGCTATTGGGCGTGTTTATAAGGGCTAAAAAGCCTACATGGACGCTCGTGGCCTAGGGGTAGAATCGCCGACTGACGCCAATTCGGTCGGGTTTGGATACTTGGGTTAGGAAGCGACCGGAGTCTAAGCCGTAATAGAGCGAAACCGATCTGTCTGCGGATGACTATAGTATATATATATATATATATATATATATATATATATATATATATACACAAGTCATTGAAGTGAAGCCGTGCTAGAATTAGTATGTCCCCGTCGGAACTGACGAGTGCTCAGACTACTGACGAGGTATTCTCTGCGAAACTTCGTTATCTTACGGTAAGCTACGGATCTCTACGGTAATCCAGAAATGCGATTAGTAAGGAATATATATATATATATATATATATATATATATATATACAAGTCCTTGAAGTGAAGCCGTGCTAGAATTAGTATGTCCTTAAGAACGGTAATTGTTGTGAATTCTGGGTAAAGAACCGCACAAAAAATTAACAACAAACCAGATAATTGAGATAGAAAAATAAGTTATATTAAACGTAAAGATACAAACTTGAACGCAGGTTAGTAATCCAGGAATACGACTAGTAAGGAATATACATATATATATATATATATATATATATATATATATATATATATACAAGTCTTTGAACTGAAGCCGTGCTAGAATTAGTATATTAGTATGTCCTCGTCGGAACTGACGGGTGCTCAGTGCTATTATTACTACTGACGAAGTATTCTCTGTGAAGCTTCGGTATCTTACGATAACCTATGGATCTCTACGGTACGCACTATGGCAGGAGTATATGTATACTCAAGACGAGTCCATTATCATAGAAAAAAGGAGATCCCACAACAGAGAGTAAAAGTTTATGCAGGAGGCGAGTGATGAGAAAGACGAAGCAGTTACTGCTAGTGTCAGAGAAAGGGCAAATGAGGAATGTGAACACAAGAGTGAATAGATTTGCGAAGGTAGAGAGAAAGAAAAAGAACAAGATATACAGGGTGATGTAGAAAGGACCAGAATCAAGTTGATAAGAGATTGGAATTGATATTGCGTTTAAATTCCTGGAGGTTATAGCCTTCAGAAAAGTAAATAAACATACAGAAAGTACGTGAAGAGAAGTTGCTGGAGTACAATTGTCGGCTGCATTTGGTTGATTTAACTGTAAAAGGGTGCGATATGTTGTCAGTCTGGTTTCACGAGGAAATTCCTGTATAGCGGACCAACAGTGACCTAAGTTAAACATAAGTTTCATTTTTTCTTTCCATTTTCTCGAAACTTTATAGTTGCTAACCTGTTCGGGCCGTGCTACCCCTAGCATCTTTCTATAGAACAAGATTTCTGTTGCTTCAAGTCTCGTTTTCATCTTTGAAGAGAACGGTCTAGTACTCACAGCCATACAGGAGGATATATTTCACGGATCTGTGTAATACTCTTTACTTGTTTCTAGCGAAATCTTCCTATTTTTCAGTACTCTACTTAGCTTCTGAATTGCATCTTTGACGATCCCATTACGCCTTCGGATTTTGGTGTCACAATCACTGTATTATCCCTTTGTATTCAAGATCATTGTATTTGTTGTTGATACATTGTATTCTAGATTATTGTATTAGTCGTCACTCTATTGCATTCAAGATCATTGTATGCGTCGGCTGTTAAAACACTTCCCCGAAGTTTAAATTCTGGCATTTCTTTAATTTAGGATTTAAATTAAATTAAATCTATCTAAATTAAATTAAATCTATCTAAATTAAATTAAATCTATCTAAATTAAATTAAATCTATCTAAATTAAATTAAATCTATCTAAATTAAATTAAATCTATCTAAATTAAATTAAATCTACCTAAATTAAACTAAATCTCTCTAAATTAAATTAAATCTATCTAAATTAAATTAAATCTATCTAAATTAAACTAAATCTATCTAAATTAAATTAAATCTATCTAAATTAAATTAAATCTATCTAAATTAAATTAAATCTATCTAAATTAAATTAAATCTATCTAAATTAAATTAAATCTATCTAAATTAAATTAAATCTATCTAAATTAAATTAAATCTATCTAAATTAAATTAAATCTATCTAAATTAAATTAAATCTATCTAAATTAAACTAAATCTATCTAAATTAAATTAAATCTATCTAAATTAAATTAAATCTATCTAAATTAAATTAAATCTATCTAAATTAATCTATCTTCTCGATTTCTTTCAATATCCTCAGTGGGAGCGTTTTTATCTTTGTTTCTGAGTCAGTTATCAACACATTGTCATCTGAATACACTTGAAATACCTAAAAGACGGAGACGATATCACATTTAATAATAATAATAATAATAATAATAATAATAATAATAATAATAATAATAATAAAATATGAAAATGAAAGTCAAAGATAAAGCTCTTGAACAGATGAAACAGCGCTGGCAAGACAAACCTCTGCATGGACAATATCCAGAACGTGCCAATAAATCCAATGGTTGACAAAGTTAATACTCATCGATGGTTACGTGCATCTGGATTAAAGTCTGAAACTGAAGGCTTTATTCTTGCAGCACAAGACCAAAGTCTTTTCACTAGAAACTTTCAGGCAAATATTATGCATAATAATATGGATCCAAAATGCAGGTTTTGTGATAAACACCAAGAAACAATAGACCACCTAATCTCAGGCTGTTCTGTGCTTGCTCCAAATGAATATAAAAATCGCCACGATAGAGTTGGGCAATATTTACATTGGGCAATGTGCAAACATTATGGAAAAGCTGTAAACAAACACTGGTATGAACATCACCCAGCACCTGTTACAGAAATAGAAGATGTAACCATTCTATGGGATTACACCATCTACACAGACAGAAAAATTGAAGCAAACAGGCCAGACATTATTGTTAAAAACCAGAAGGAGAAAACTTGTCTATTAATTGATATGGCTTGTCCAGCAGATTGTAACATAGCAATCAAGGAATTTGAAAAACTGTCAAAATATAAAGACCTGGAAATTGAAATAGAAAAAATGTGGAAATTGAAAACAAGACTTGTGCCAGTGATAGTAGGCCCACTTGGAATGATAAAAAATGGAACAAAAGAACACATTGAAAGAATCCCTGGAAACGCCAGCTTAAGAGATATACAAAAAATTGTCTTATTAAGTACAGCCCACACACTAAGGAAAACTTTATCTATGTAATGCTAGGGATGAGAGGGAAGATAGAAAAACATGAAATGGAGTCATAACAACACGCCACGACCTGGCTTAGGTCTCCCCGCAGAGTTGGTTGGTAGTGAGACCAAAGCAGAAATCGAAATATGATGAAAAATGACATCATAATAATAATGAGGAAAACTCTAATACTACGCTGATTAATATTAATATATAATAGCATTATTAATAATATTATAATTAATATTAATAATATTAATATTAATAATATTATTCTCATTAAGAAACAAAATGACTGATGTAAGCCATTCAATATTTTACAACATTCCAATTGAATTCATTGCATTCACTTACGCGCAAATACCCTTGGGAAAGGTATTAATCCGTCTATTCCATCCAGTTATGGGTTACATGACAGGGTAGATTGGGTTCTATAGCCTTGGCTGGCAACCAGTCTACCGCAGAAAGCAATGACAACCTACAGCAGGATAATCTTCTGTCCAGTCGGTCATGTCTCTTTCGAGACATGATTGCCCATAGCGTGTATCACGTATGGCACTTAACCTTACTGATCTAGTGTAGGGATGTTTGTAATTTACATATGCAATTTACATATGCAATTTACATATGTAATTATCTTTATGAGTTTAAAGTGTTGAAAGACTCCTGGATATTATTTGAGAAGTTGTACATTAAGAATAAGTAATGAAAATATAAAATTTTAATGTTTATTAAAATTTATAGAAAGAAAATTAAAGAAAACTGTACAATAAATACTTCTATGACTTCGATTTCATTAATAAATCTCATAAGTTTAGAGGCACATCTCAGGACCAAACACAGATTAAATATGAATCGGAATCTGATACATTGATAAAATAAAGAAAGAAATAGTGAAACTAAGGTATATCAAACTATTAAAATTTATCAAACTCTCAAGGCTTCATCAGAGAACAAGATGATATGGAGAAAAAGAAGAAAGAAATATAAGATAGCATTAAGAACAAATAGGAAACGTTTATAAATCTAACATGTTTTATTTTTATTAAAGCTTCATCAGAGAATGAGATATGGAAAAAAGAAGATAGAAATATATGATAAGATAAAGAACAAATAGGAAACGTTTATAAATCTAACACTTTTCACTTTTATTAAAGCTTCATCAGAGAATGAGATATGGAGAAAAAGAAGATAGAAATATATGATAAGATAAAGAACAAATAGGAAACGTTTATAAATCTAACATGTTTCACTTTTATTAAAGCTTCATCAGAGAATGAGATATGGAGAAAAAGAAGATAGAAATATATGATAAGATAAAGAACAAATAGGAGACGTTTATAAATCTAACATGTTTCACTTTTATTAAAGCTTCATCAGAGAATGAGATATGGAGAAAAAGAAAAAGGAAATATATGATCAGATAAAGAACAAATAAGAAACGTTTATCGATCTAACAGGTTTCACTTTTATATAACCTTCTTCAAAAAATGATATATGGGGAAAAGATGAAAGAAATATATGATAAGATAACGAAAAAATAGGAATCGTTTGACAATATAACATCAATGCTCACAAGTTTTTTTCTAATCAATCGAAGGACTGAAACTACTCACTGTAAATATTGACGTCTTGATGCGACCAATTCTTTATATTTCCACTTCATTATCATTTTGTTCGTCTTTCATCCATTGTTTTCAAGAATCATTGTATTCGTCATTGATGAGTTGCATTCAAGATCATCGTGTTCGTCGTTGATCCATCGTATTCAGGATCATTGCATTCGTTGTTGATCAATCGTATTGAAGACTTTTTTATTCATCAATGATACATCGTATTCAAGATCATTGTATTCGTCAATGATCCATCGTATTTAAGATCATTGTATTCGTCAATGATCCATCGTATTTAAGATCATTGTATTCGTCAATGATCCATCGTATTTAAGATCATTGTATTCGTCAATGATCCATCGTATTTAAGATCATTGTATTCGTCAATGATCCATCGTATTTAAGATCATTGTATTCGTCAATGATCCATCGTATTCAGAATCGGTGTATTCGTCAATGATCTATCGTATTCAGGATCATTGTATTTGTCAATGATCCATCGTATTCAGTATCATTGTATTCGTCAATGATCCATCGTATTCAGGATAATGATATATGTTAATGATTCATCATATTAAGTATCATTGATCCATCGTATTTAAGATCATTGTATTCGTCAATGAGCCATCGTATTCAGGATCGTTGTATTCATCAATGATCCATCGTATTCAGAATCACTGTATTCCTCAATGGTCCATCGTATTCAGGATCATTGTATTTGTCAATGATCCATCGTATTCAGGATCATTGTATTCGTCAATGATCCATCGTATTCTGAATCATTGTATTCTTCAATAATTCATTGTATTCAGGATCATTGTATTTGTCAATGGTCTATCCATCGTATTCAGGTTCGTTGTATTCGTAAATCATCCATCGAATTGAGGATCATTGTATTTGTCAATGATTTATCGTATTCTGGATCATTTTATTCGTCAATGATCCATCGTAATCAGGATCACTGTAATCGTCAATGATCCATCGTATTTAGGATCATTGTATTCGTCATTGACCCATTGTGTTTAAGATCATAGCATTCGTGGTTCATCTACTGTATTCAAGATCACTGTATTCGTCATTAATCCATCGTGTTCTGGATCATTTTTATCGTCAATGATCCATTGTATTCTCGATCATTTTATTCGTCAATAATCCATCGTATACGTTGCTGCTCACATATTTTCTATTTCTGCTTAGTTTATGGAAGGCTTCTTTGGCTGTCTCATTTCGCTGTCTGATTTCAGTGTAGCACTTTCTGTTTTGTTTTTTTTTTAAACACTTTTCAGATATTGTTGTACCCTAAAACGGTAGTTGGGAATAATAGTATATCAACAAAGCAAGAGTCGGTCCTGCGTGAAGTAGATACACTCTTATTGAACTGGTAGTCAGTATATTGATATTTACCCTACTCCCCTACTAGAGCGAGATGTGACACAAGATCTTTTTTAACCCAATCGCGTACAGACGAGCGAAGGAACAAATATTCCTTAGTCCCCTCAACCGCCGGTTGAGATGGCCCCGGTGACGAGCACAGGGTTCACCCCTCTGCTGCAATGGGGTGGCGCGGCCGCGAGACACTGTTCCCCGAGACCGGGCGTCTACACGGCGTAACTTTTCTCAGATGCAACCCAGTCCTCGCGGACGGAGCTACAACTGAGCCGCACTTTGTCTTCAAGGACAGAGACGCAACTGTGAGACGATTTTTGGTCCCTACCCGGCACAAAAATAGGCCAGTAAGGATCGAACTCACTTCTCAATTGTAATGATTCTAGCGAGACAAGCTTGCTAACCATTACACCACCACGAGGTACCCTGGTGTTCAGTATAATCGCTCTACTCCAATAGTGCTCACGTATTTAAGAGGATAGTTACATCCCATTCCTGTATCTCAATAGGAATACAACAGATATTCTCATTTATGCACTTGTTTATTCTAGTGTCTCCGATTTGCAATTCGCAGTTTGTACTCATTCTTTTGTATACAACCATGTATTTTCATCATCATTTATCCATCACACGCAGATGGTGCATAGGGCAGCAACTTTTTGTTGCTGTTTCTGTAACAATCTGTTTTTTACGGGGCCCTGCACCCAACCCCCAAACCTGGAGGACCGGTGAACCATTCTTGGTCCTTACGTTTACAGCACCTGGTATTCCCAAATGGTCACCCATTTAAGTTCTAACCAGGCTCGATGATGCTTAACTTCGGTGATTGGATAGCCGTAGACAACCATGTATTCTGCCTTCTAACAATTGATGTTTAGTCTTTTCTTCTCGTTTTCTTTCATTACTCTCTGGAGGAGGTATTATAATTTTTTTTCTGTGTCTGCTTTAAACACTGTCATTTACATGCATTATGGGGTAAAGATTTTAACCTCTAATAATAAATAAACGTCGGACATAATTCTCTCAGAATCGTCTTGACGTGTAGGTTTTGTAAGATATATGTGCCCCGTGGTGTATTGGATATTGGCTCGGAACGATACAACTGTTATATATCGCCGTACGACGACAAACAACGAGAACACGCATATATAAAAATATAAGGTTATATCTTTATTCCTGACGACGAACCCGTGTGGAACAGAGAATGGAAGAGTGAGAGCGCACATAGAATGGGTCGACGGGAGTGTAGTCTTGCCTGTGGTGTCTCTCTGCTTCCACTGGCCGTTCTCGCTGGCGAATCCGTGTGTCGAGGTCTTTTTATAGTCTTCTAGAACCGGGACTTTTCCTTCCGGTTTTGCCTCGCCCACGCAACGCCACGTATTTCCAAGAGACACCTGTTCTGTTTGCCTCCGTAGTCATTTCCGCCGCTGTCGGAAATAAGGTCAAACGAGCCCGACTCATAACCCTGCGACATCCGCTCCAGGCCCCGACAGGATGTATTTCTCAAACACCTGTCTTGTCGTTCGCCGACCCCTTCACCGACGGGAAACACCATCGATTGCATCAACCTTCTTCGGGTGGGGGCTAGATTGCTATATTACACAACGAAGAGCCTCGATCTTCAGTCGAATTCAGTCGAATTCGTTGCATTTACCAAATCCGTCTCTTCTCCCCCAACTATATGTTAAATAGCAAAATAGATTAGATTCTAAAGCTTTAGTTGGCAACCAGTCTACCGTAAATATAATGGCAACCTACCGCAGTAAAATATATTACCTAGTTAGTCATGTCTCAAAAGAGGCATGATCATCTAAGCGTGTTTCACATATGGCCCTTATTTGACTGTCTATACTCTGGTTAGAATACACTTCATTTATTTTATCCCTTTTTATTTTGTGTATCTGCCGAACTTATATTCTGTCCGCATACAAGAAGATAGGTGTCAGCATAGGTTCTTGATTATTCAAATATTAGCAGTATAGCCCGGCGTTGCTCGGGTGTAATGAAAGCTTTAAAACTAATCCATGGTCCTGGAGCTCAGAGTCACCTTAAGAATATTTGAAATAATAAAATCAATTGCGACAATTTACCATTCGCACCTAATATATATATATACTAGCAGTATAGTCCGGCGTTGCTCGGGTGTAATGAAAGCTTTAAAACTAATCCATGGTCCTGGAGCTCAGACGTTGGCACGAAAGACTAAAAAGCAATAGTTGTTTCCAGTTAAAGCGAAACCGTAGACTGAAAGAAAAATGAATGGATGTAAGTCAAATTTTGATTTCCTGCTATCGATATCAAATAAGTTTTTTTCGTCGTAAACTGACTTTTGAAGGATTAATAAGTCCTCTGAGTAAATGGTATTATAGCCGAGACTAAGAAATGCAATTATACCTACTTAGAGCCAAACCTGAAACAAAAACTAAAATAAAAGGGCTGAAAAAATACAGACATACAGGTAGATAAACACACACACAAACATTTTTCGTTTCATATATATATATATATATATATATTATCAATTCTCTGCACTATTTTACGAACTGCAACCTTGAAACTTCTGAATATTGTTTCTTATGTCTTTGTCTATGAGTGTATCAAATTTGATTAAAATCGGACCACTCCTCCTATAACCCGATTTTTTTCGATTATCGATATTTATCCGGGGTACCTCGACACAAAACCTAGCTAAGAACACTCACAGACGCTTATAGTACAACTGTGTAAATTTTCAAGAAAATCGGTTCAGCCGTTTCGGAGTCTATACGTAACACACACGCACAGAGACAAAGTTCCATTTAAAAATAAGTTTAGATTTAGATTTAGATATTAACCAAATAGAGCAAAAAATGTAACCTAAAAAATGTGGAATGCGTCAGACGAGGTTTGCTGCGCAGTTGGAATCGCTCTATTCGATCAGACGCATTTTTTAATGAAAATCTGCATTTCTACCCCAAAAAATTGACCACTTGTCAACAGTTGAGACCAGAACCGCGTCTTAACTTCGCACATCCGATGGAAGTAATTTTAGGAAACTGGCAACGTCAATTTGTAAATGATTCCATTCTTTTTCATCTCAATGTTATGGCGAATCAACAGAATTCTTTTACCGAGCTCTGAAATTTCTGAGAGAATGACACGAATGACTACTGCACAGCCTGACAATGAAGGTTTGGTGTAATGTTGGCGAAGCTTGATTCATTGGTCTTTACGTTTTTAAATACCATAATGGAAATGCTGTTACAAACAGTTAAGTGTCCTTGATTATTCTAATATATTAACCAAATATAGCAAGGTTGCGGAACAATCCCAACAACTAACGTTTCAACAACAAACACACAGTCCGCACAGGTTCAAGGCGTGATGTTAACTGATCGTATTAAAAAACAATGGTAAGACATTAACTAGAGGCTTACGGCCATCAATACCGGTTCTCACTCGATCACCGAAGTTAAGCAACGTTGAGCCTGGTCAGTACTTAAATGAATGACCGCTTGGGAATACCAGGTGCTGTAAGCGTTTAGTGACGGATGTGCGTTCTGGTGCAGTAGATATCGGCTCGGAAAGAGAAATCGGTGAGCGAGTTCAAATTCCAGTTGAATACCCTGCATTCAATTACGAGCTGGTACCCTTGTGAAAGGTATTAATCTGCCTCTTTCTTCCAGTTATGGGTTAAATAACAGGGTAGGACTTGGGTGCACTGCCCTTAAAAACAAATCCCAATGGATCTTGATACTCCTAAAGAAAAAATATGACTAGACACCAAACTTATATAAAACAACAATAAATTGTTGAAAAAAAAGATATTACCAGCAATAAATAAATAAAAACTTAGTTGGCATTAAATGACCCGCCGAGGTTGATATGCCATAAAAACAAAACAAACCAACCAACATTTACGAGAGGAAGACACCGTTGCCACATGTTAATGGTCCTTAACGACACACAGGTAACTACTTATTATATGGTAAGTTTTTCTGTCTCATCCTATTTATTAAAATATAAATAAACTTAAACCGTTTCCTCCTTATATATATATATATATATATATATATATATATATATATATACTTCCTAAGTGAACATTCCTGTGTAATTATATGAAGCAAACCATTATGTTTCACGTCCCCACTATAAATACTTAATTGAAATACGTTATATAGGAACATAGTTTGTGTTAAGTATTGATAAGCATCTGCTCGTGTTCACATCTATCCTCATGACCGCTGAAGCTCCCACCGTTTGACACCTTCCCGTGCGTTGCCGATGACGGAAAAGCCCCTGTTGGCCCGTGGCGGGAAACCAGCAGGAAAAATATCACCGGATTTGCCTCATAGAGAGTAAATTAGTCCGACATGAAGGCAATTTAGCGTATGCTGGACACATAACAAGCCTGCAACGTTATTAATATTTTAGTTTTCCATTACAATATGTCTTCCATCTTGTTCATATTCTATTCGTCATTCTATTAGTATATTCATTGGTTGTGGATTGCCGTGATCATGAATTTGCCTTTTCATTATATATGCTGATGGCTATACTGATATCATTCAAACTGGAGATCCGCTTGATGGTTAAAATGTTACTTGCTAAATGTATTTTATAAATGATAGCTCAAATCCTAAAGGACATTTCTGTTGTTAACTTTGGCAAAGAAATGCCGTGTTAATATTAACGCTTGCAAAACTAAACTGATCTCTGTTGATCATCTGAGAGAAAGTTTTCTGCCTTCCATCCGTATGATTGATGTTGACCCACAAAAGAGTGACTTGCTGCTTGCGCCTCCTCTGGTTAATATTTTAGGCCGACATGAAGTATAATGACTAATTGAATCCATTACCAAACCAGCTCCCAGGAGGATTGATTGTCTGTGTCGTGTTAAACGGTTTATTTGTTTTAAAATTATTTTTAATAAAGTAAATCGTGACGAAATTCATTTTTTAATAAAGTAAGTTGATATACACTGCCGGCCATAAATATTAGGCCACCCTAGACTAAAAAAGTAAACGATTTATTTCATGCTATTTTTTAGTATTTATTGCCAAGCAAATAATTGTAAAAGAAAATAGAATGGTTCCTCTGTCAATATTGCACAATAACATGTGCATCAAATGAATTTATAAATATCAAATAATTACCTATATTGCAGTTTCATCAATGAAAGAATGAAGAAAAATTTTGGGTGATTCGGATGAGTTCATTTTAGCTTTCTTGCCTTGTAAAATTTTGCAAAGTAATAATAACAAAAGAACCATTATATCTTCACTTTGCAATAAAACTAAAAATAGTATGAAATACATAATTAATAAAAAAAGACTGGCGTGGTCTAATAATTATGGCCGGTCGTGTATATAGAAAAACAAAAAAAAAAAACACTTGTTTTTAATTATTTTCTATAAAATAAATCAAATATAGAAAACATAAAGAAAAAGTTTTTATTTTGTAATTTTTATTAATAAAGTAAATCCTATTAATTTTTTATAGTAATTGAATTTTTTCAGCAATTGATGTTTAACCCTCTAGGGCCATTCGTATCATATTTGATACAGTATTTCCCTATAAGGAAACATTTGGTATTTCCCTATAAGGAAACATTTGGTATTCATTGACTGAGCAGTCAGTACTGCTTTCATTTGAAATTTATAAAATATTTCTGTTAAAAAAATTTTCAGGAAAATATTTCTTTCAAGGCTTGTTTTCATACTGTATCAAATATGATACGAATGGCCCTAGAGGGTTAATTTATTTTATCTCGCTTCACTAAGTTCTTTAGGAAATGTTTTTTTTAGCTTCCTTTCTGTGTGTGCTATCAACACTTTCTCATGTGCATCGGTGCCTAATGGATACTGCCTCACCATGATGAATCGGAGAGCTGAGTTCGAATTCCAGTCGAAATCGTTTTATTCCCTTACGCACAGATACCCATGGGAAAGGGGTTAATCCATATCTTCTCGTTCCAACTATGGGTTAAATAACAGGAGAGATTGGATTCTATAGCCTTGGTTGTTAACAAGTCTACCGGTGAAAGTAATTCTAACTTCGTCTTCTTCTATGTTCCGTATTCCTTCAGGACGTAGGCGATCATGGCCTTCCACATCTTCCTATCCTTTGTAGCTTTTAACAAACATTCTCAAACTTCGTGCCTTTATCCATCTGCTCAGGTCCATCAAATATGTTCCACGTTGCTTTTCCTTATCTCGCTTTTCTCCTGTCCGTCCCGTGAGTATCAGATTCTCTAAACCCCCCTCCTCATTACATGTCCCAGAAATTTCAGCTGAATTTTCCTTACGTTAAATATCAGTTACATTTTCGTGTCTATCGACTCCAAAACCTCGTTGTTGAATACATGTTCTGTCTATGGTATCCTCAGCATCCTTCTGTAGAACCACCTTTCGAATTGTTTTCACCATTTATTTTTCATTTCAATTTATCACCAGATGATGAGCAAACGTAGCTCCGAAACACGAAAATTTTTGTGTAGTGATACTATGCTTTTATAAACCATTGTAACAACCATTACAATATAAAGCTCTACGTTGTATCGAGCACTCTTTATAAAAGTAAATGCATGAACAGTGGGTTTAAAAACTACGTGTTCCATAACTTTCTTACACTATATATATATATATATATATATATATATATATATATATATATATATATAGAGAGAGAGAGAGAGAGAGAGAGAGAGAGATAGATAGATAGATAGATAGATAGATAGATAGATATTTATAGTCATTATTTATTTTGAAATTTTACTTCAACAATGATACTTCATCGTATAAGGTTGCTACTCTTAATATATTTAAGTAGCTGTATAATTTGCATCTTTTACAGATATAATTCTATGGGAGAATTTTATGGCAAAGATAATAGAAACAAATAATTAACACTGGTGTTTCTTGTGCAAAAATAATCTAAAACAATATGAATCAGGTAAATAAACAATAAAATCAATGTATTAAAAATATTCTTTTCCTGATTCACCTCAGCATCAGCGATCATAAATTTCAGCGGATATTCATAAAGATGTTTTTGCCTCCTGCAAAAGTGGTGTGCGATCTGATTGCGATCCAATTTTCCCTCCTCCGAAGACAGGAGATTCATGAATGGGCAATCTTGTCATATTTGAGCCGATTTAAACGTCAAAGAATTTCCGGATATGAACGACACATCTCACCACATATATATTTCAAATATATTTCTTCTTCTTCTTCTTTCGTAAAAATAATAAACTGAAAGAAAGAAAGAAATGAGGAGAAAAAAAAAGAAACACGTTTTTATTTCGTGGAAATGGAAGCAATATAAAAGGTATCCATCACCTTTGAAGATTTTTTTCTCTCTCTCTTTTACGCTTTCGGTTTTCAAATTTTTTAATGTCGACTCTGAAAAATAAAATATCCCAGAAGATAGACAAAAGTAAAAAAAAAAAAAAAAAAAAAAATCAACAAATAATTTCTTCATGGCGTATTTCGTAAAAGGGATGAGACATCTTAGTGATAAAATAATCCAATATGGTAAAAACACCCAGCAAGCCTTTTACGCATTTCTTTACTAAACTGTCGAAAGAATTAAAATAACTGACATTTAGGAAAAACCAATATAAAGACATGCTGACACATGCATTATATATATATATATATATATATATATATGTGTGTGTGTGTGTGCGTGTGTGTGTGTGTGTGTTGTTCCTCCCCAGAAGTACAACTTTGAGTTTTATGCATAATGCGATTGTCAGGGCTGGAATGAGTATTGACCACTGCATATTTTAAATATTGATATTTATACCATATTGGAATATAATCAGATCATATGTGCAAGTAATCTGGTTGTTCTCGTCTAAGAACTAATATATGCTCTAACCTCATATGTTGATAACGACACAAGACGCAAGAGAAAATATACTGTCTGCTTAGATTACACAAAAATCAAAATAACAGTGAGATTTCATTTTAACATATATATATTTACCGAAATTACACAAAAATATCTTGAAAGACGAAACAGTAAATTTCTTGAATAAAATCGCCAGTGGTATCAACCACGGCCTCCAAACGATTTCAGAATCTCCTGCGTCTCTTCTGAACGGTCTCGTTTTATAAGTGTCATATATCGCCGTATGACGACAAAACAACAAACACGCATATATAAAAATATAAGGTTATATTTTTATTATTGACGACGAACTGTGTGGAATAGCGAACGGGAGGGTGAGGGCGCATATAGAATGGCTGACGGGAGTGTAGTCTGCCTGTGTTGTCTCTCTCTGCTTCCACCGGCCGTTCTCTGCTACTGGCGAATCCGTGTGTTGAGGTCTTTATATAGTCCTCTAGAACCGGGACTTTCCTTCCGGTTTTTTTTGCCTCGCCCACGTAATTCTAAGAGGCACCTGATCTGTTTGCCTCTGTAGCCATTTCCGCCGCTGTCGGAAATAAGGTCAAAATGACATCCGCTCCGGCCTCGACAGGATGTATTTCACAAACACCTGTCTTGTCGCTTCGCCGCCCCCTTCACCGACGGAAAACACTATCGCTTGCATCACTTCCTCGGGTGGGGCCAGATTGTTATATTACATAAGTTGGTGTATGGTGTCTTAATACTTCATTTCAGTTCATCTTTAGGGATACAAGAAGTAGCTCTCTCAAAGTAGTTTTAGGGCTACAAGAAGTAGCTCTCTCAAAGTAGCTCCAAGTAGCTTTAGGGCTACAAGAAGTAGCTCTCTCAAAGTAGCTTTAGGGCTACAAGAAGTAGCTCTCTCAAAGTAGCTTTAGGGCTACAAGAAGTAGCTCTCTCAAAGTAGCTCAAAGTAGCTTTAGGGCTACAAGAAGTAGCTCTCTCAAAGTAGCTCAAAGTAGCTTTAGGGCTACAAGAAGTAGCTCTTTCAAAGTAGCTCAAAGTAGCTTTAGGGCTACAAGAAGTAGCTCTCTCAAAGTAGCTCAAAGTAGCCTTAGGGCTACAAGAAGTAGCTCTCTCAAAGTAGCTCAAAGTAGCTTTAGGGCTACAAGAAGTAGCTCTCTCAAAGTAGCTTTAGGGCTACAAGAAGTAGCTCTCTCAAAGTAGCTCAAAGTAGCTTTAGGGCTACAAGAAGTAGCTCTCTCAAAGTAGCTCAATGTAGCTTAAGGGCTACAATAAGTAGCTCTCTCAAAGTAGCTTTAGGGCTACAAGAAGTAGATTTCTCAAAGTAGCTCAAATAGCTTAAGGGCTACAAGAAGTAGCTCTCTTAAACAAATGCACCCTAGACATAACAATAAAGAGGTTTTTATTTTGGGCAGATAAGTTTCCAGTTGTAAGGGGTTATGTGGTTGCAGAATTTGTCAGACTGCCATGAAATGGGTACTCCTTTTTGTATGGGATGGTGCAGAGTGCTGTTGCCAGATATGAGGTTTTCAAACAGCCACCCTGTTGACCCAGGGTAACACTTTTTCTTCAAGGTACTTGATGTATGATTATATTGAGTCTGAGGCCCTCACAAAAAATTCGGGATTTCTTTTGTTTTCAGAAAGATCAGTTTAACCCATACAAATTTCGTTAAAATCTTATTAAACTCCCCTGACAACATACACGTTGATAATACAAATATGATAACCTCATCCAGATGTGAAAAAAGCAACAACTAATAGAAATATTATGAATAACTAGCAGTATAGCCTGGCGTTGCTCGGGTGTCATGAAAGCTTTAAAACTAATCCATGGTTCTGGAGCTCAGACTCTTTCGACGTTGGCACGAAAGACTAAAAAACAATAGTTGTTTCCAGTTAAAGCGAAACCGTAGACTGAAAGAAAAATGAATAGATGTAAGTCAAATTTTGATTTCCTGCTATCGATATCAAATATATTTTTTCGTCGTAAACTGAATTTTAAAGGCTAAATAAGTTCTCTGAGTAAATGGTATCATGGCTGAGACTAAGAACTACAATTATACCTACTTAGAGCCAAACCCGAAGCAAAAAATAAAATAAAGTGGCTGAAAAAAATATAGACACAGGCAGATAAACAGATACACACACAGAAACATCTTGCCTTTTATATATATGTATATTATCGATTTTCTGCACTATTGTAAGAACTTCAAGCTTGAAACTTCTGAATATCGTTTCTTAGTTCTTTGTCTATGAGTGTATAAAATTTGATTAAAATCGGACCACTCCTTCTATAATCAGATTTTTTATATTATCGATTTTCGATATTTATCGGGGGTACCTCGACACAAAACCTAGCTAAGAACACTTGCAGACACCTATAGTACATTGTGTCAATTTTCAAGAAAATCGGTTCAGCCGTTTCGGAGTCTATAGGTAACGGATGCACACACACACACACACACACACACACACACACACACACACACACACACACACACACGCCTAGACAAAGTTCCACTTTTAAATAAGTTTAGCTAAAAAAGAAATAGCCGGTACTCGATAACTTTACCTATGAATACGTCCACAAAATGCTACTTGTGATTGTAAAATAAAACTTTCTAATGACTCTAGATACATACATGAAAATTTTTTGAATCTTGGGTTAAAAGCAATCGGAGTCTAACCGTACTGATGAGCTGTGATACAGCGAAACAGATCTGTCTGCCGATGACTATATATCTGGATTTAAACAAACATAATTTCATGTTCATTTTTTTACTCTTTTTTAATTTTACGTATTTACATTATCCGTGATTTTAAACGTGTTCCATTACTGTCTCTATATTTCTTTCTTTCGTAATCAAACTTTTTATACCCAATGTTGCCAATGAATTGTCCTTGACAAAGCGTTGACCGAAAGGCAGCCTAGACCATGATATTAAAAAAAATGAACATGAAATTATATTTGTTTAAATCCGTATTTCTTTTCTGTGGTGTCAGGTCATTATATATATATATTAAAAACAGATATAAGTGTTGTTTCTATCGAGAGAAATTTGTATAGAGAAAAGTGCAAGAAGCCGTAAAGATTTTGTTTAAAGTGTAGATTTATTGCTGTTATTATTATTAATTTTACTAACTTTTTGTATGATATATTATGTGTACATAATGGTATTTGTGTCGCTATACGTGTTCCGAGTATAACGTTGACTCTTTTCAGGCAAATAAACTTGTGACTTCAGATTTCGAGATCCGATATACATGTATATATATATATATATATATATATATATATATATATATATATATATATATATATGTTACAGAAAAGTGAAAAAACACGTAGATTAAAAATCCACTGTTCAAGCATTTACTTTTATAAAGAGTGCTTGATACTTAGTAGAGCTTAATATTGAAATGTTGTTATTACAATGGTTTATAAAAGCATAATATCACAAATTTTCATGTTTCAGAACAGAATATGAATATTATTTTAATAAAATAAAATAACCCACACAATATTAATTTGCTGTTCTTAATACAATATAACTAAGTATACTACAATTATTTAATCCTAATTCTGATTTATACTCATAGATAATAATAAAAAATCTATTGTTGAATAAAAAAAAAAATCCAAACTCCTGATTACCCTTTAAAAAATATAAGGTCCCAATGTGAATCTTATTCAGACAAAATTAAAAAGTGACATGTCATAACCCAAATCTGGTGTTGGTGACAAGGCGAACCTCGCTGCCGAGCTTGAGAAGGACCTCCAATCCGTGGTGGCTTGGGGTAAGAAATGGCTCGTAAAATTCAATTCTTCCAAAACGAAGCTGCTGTCAATTAACCACCACAGACAACTGCACCTCCCTCCCATTAGCATGGAACAGGCTTGTTTCCCAGAGAGTAAATCACTACACCTGCTTGGCCTGACACTCTCAGCGGACCTCAAGTGGAATGACTACGTCGAATCCATTGCTAAATACGCAACTATGAAAGTCGGCTCTCTGTGCAAGGCCCCCGGAAATTCTTTCCGCTTGAATCTATCCTGCAATTATATAAATCCACCATCCGCCCGTGTATTGAGTACTGCTGCCACATCTGATCGGGTGCCTCTTCTATTCTCCTCGGGGTTTTTGACAAAATACAGCGAAGAATGTGTAATGTGATTGATACCGACTTGGCTGACCGCCTGCAGTATCTCTCTCAACGGCGTTACCTGGCCTCCCTGTGCATCTTTTATAAATACTTTCATGGCTTCTGCTCTGACGAACTTAAATCACTGGTGCCCCCTATATGTGAATTTGCACCAGATACTAGATTGGCAACTAGGTCCCACCCTTTTACAGTGAAACCGATGAAATGTAACCGCAATTTCTACTCCAACAGCTTCTTTCCTCGCACTTCACGCCTGTGGAATTCCCTACCGAATGCTTGCTTCCCCGACGGCTACAACCTCCAGGAGTTTAAATGTAAGGTCAATAGACACCTAACACACTAACTCACACCCACTCTCTCCAACTCTCTCCCTATGTACATCCTAAGTCGTCTATCACCCTCCTTCTGACATTCCCTATACCCAATCCCTCTATGTAACCCCCTGCGCTATAGTGGCAGTGGAATACCTTGCTTGGGATGACACGATTAAAAAAAACATATATATATAAATCTTCATGATTACATAATTCTAAATTATGATTGAACAACCTAAATGCATTTCCCTCTAACTACCACACCCTAATTTTGTAAATAACCAGAAAGTCATCTAATAATTTCAAAAACAAATTGTTTTAATCATTTCATGGGTAATACATATTTCGTAGCCAAACCTGCTGCTCATCGGACACAAATGATACAACAGTTCTCCTTATGGGCACCGGAGTGTATGTATGTGATTCTTTTCTAGATGATTAATTATTAATTGTTGTATCATTTGGGTCTGACGAACAGCATGTTTGGCTATGAAATATGTATTACCCATGAAATTGTAGAATATCTAAAAAAAATTTCTAAATTATATTACTTTGTTAAATTTAATAAATAAATTTGACATTGAGTTCGTCTCTATCGAAATTTACCTGATTGAAATACCAAATATTCTACGGATATATATATATATATATATAAAACGGAGATCAACGAATTTTAACGAAACTTGGTCATAAGCAACCAACAATTTGAAATGAATTGCTTGAACATTATTTTATATCGATACTCGTATTTAAGTAGATATTCCGTTTTTAATTAAACAGTATTATATATTTATATCTACCAGCCTGATTATTTACGATAAATTTTTATTACGAAAATGTGTGCTATTTGGAAGGATTCGAACCTGCGACCCCTATCTATATAGGGGAAGCTACCATTTGATCTTGTAACGTCTTAGACCTCTCGACCACGAATAGCCTCCAGTCTAAACGAGGTTTTTATCAAGCAATTTTATGACACAATTTTCGATCCATCATAAACAAGCATATCTGCTCTGAAATGTATCGTAATGTCAACAAATGTAAACAAGTTACGGAAATCAACGAATTTTAACGAAACTTGGTTATAAGCAACCGGCAATTTGAAATGAATTGTTTGAAAATTATTTTATATCGATATTCGTTTAGATTTGAGGTTATTCGTGGTCGAGAGGTCTAAGACGTTAACATCGAGCCTGGTCATCACTTAAATGGGTGACCATTTGGGAATACCAGGTGCTGTAAACGTAAGAACCAAGAATGGTCCACCGGTTCTCCAGATTTGCTCCGTAAAAAACAGTTTGTTACAGAAACAGCAACAAAAAAGCTACTGCCCTATGCACCATCTGGGGGTGACGGATCAGTCTTGATGATGATGATGATGATGAATATTAGATTAAATATTAAAACTGACATAACAGAAAGCTCGATGTAAATTTAATTCGCAGATCAGATATATATTTCATGTGTAAATTTAATATTTTACATTTGGAGAATAGCCATTTCTACAGGCTTACAAAAGCCCGCTTCATCAACCCCTGTAAGATGTGTATTGAAGAAATTCTTGCGCGACCGGAAATTGGCAAAGGTACGAAAGATACTGAATTAGTAGTAATTGGAGGAGATAGACTAAACTATCGCCCGGTTCACACTCCACCCACATCTATTGAACAGGTGAAGAGGCTCATCCCTTGTTTCCTGTTTAGGATGCGGTTTCCGGTTTTCTCTTTTCTAATCTTCTCACTGTGTTTTTTTTTCAATTGGAGTAGATAGACTAAACAATCGCCCGGTTCACACTCCACCCACATCTATTGAACAGGTGAAGAGGCTCAGCTCTTGTTTCCTGTTTAGGATGCGGTTTCCGGTTTTCTCTTTTCTAATCTTCTCACTGTGTTTTTTTTCAATTGGAGTAGATAGACTAAACAATCACCCGGTTCACACTCCACCCACATCTATTGAACAGGTGAAGTGGCTCATCCCTTGTTTCCTGTTTCGGATGCGGTTTCCAGTTTTCTCTTTTCCAATCTCTCCACTCTTATGTAGCCCCCTGCACATCAGTGGCGTTACCGCTCTGCTCGGGGTGATATGATTAAAAAAATGCGTAGATTCTTAGATTCGTTATATCTCAAAAACATGGCTGAATGGATAAAAGCGTTGGTTAGATCCAGTGATTTGACACAAAGAGTTGTGAGTTCAATAACTGACTACAGCAATGGTGAACTAATAATTTACTTGAGTTAAAAAGTGATAACAATAGAAACGGCCTGGCTCATGGAACGATAACTGTATACCCTCTGATCGAAATGAAGGGTTCGGTTCGAAATTCAAGTTACCTGGAGAAGGTCGCTGTGTACAAAGGCAGAATCGTCGTGAATAATATTATAAACAATGAAGATGAGGATAGCAGTCTGAACAATGTAAATAATGAAAGTATAATCCATCACAAACATCCAAGATAAAATTCTTGCAGTGTCTCAATTTATTGAGTCAGTACATGGAAAGGAAACTACAAGACTTCCTACAGAAGGAAGCGGCGTAGAGTGACAAAAAAGAACTACAAATAAACTTTAAGAAAACTGAATGCATGGTCATCAGCAAAATGCCAAATACAGGTGGGGGAAACCAAAATCAAACAAGTACAAAAAACTAAATACCTAGGAAGTGTTCTAACAGGAAATGGAAAGTGCGACACAGAGATCCGAATACGTATTGGCATGGCAAAGGACGCATTCCAGAAGATAAGTAAAGTACTAACACACAGGAAAATTTCACTAGAAACAAAGAAAAGAGTGCTGGATTGCTATGTGATGTCAGTTCTTCAACACCGCAGTGAATGCTGGACAATATAATCGAAAATGAAGACAAAACTGGAAGCAGCGTAAATGTGGTTCTACAGAAGGATGCTGCGGATATCATGGACTGAGCATGCAAGCAACGATGAGGTGTTGGAAAGAATGGCAACAAAAAGGAAATTAATACTGAGCATCAGGAAGAGACAACTGAATTTATTTTGACATGCAATGAGGAAGGAGAGCTTGGAGAACCAGATACTGACAGGCCAGATAGAAGGAAAGAAAGACAGAGGAAGGCAGCGGATAACATATTTGCAGACATATTTCTTATGTGTCGCAGAAGAAGGTAACAAAATCAAGTGTGTTGGTTGCCCCCCTGGCAATTTGGGATACCGCTTGAACAAAATCACCCCATCACCAATTTCTTAGGGAATTGAGGACTGAAGCAGGTTTTGATGAAATTGAAAATTTCTAGTCCTTAACCTTCAGGTGGGTAGCAAATGTCATCAACTCCATTATAATAAAGGAAGCAATTGGTAAATAAAAAATAATTTATTCGATACGAGATAAAGACGACGACGACTACTACACACACACACACACACACACACACACACACACACACACATACACACACAAATTTATATGTATATATATATATTTAGTGTATCGAGGCAGCAGATAATTTTCTAAACATATACTGTTGAATATAAAAGTCTATTATGTTTAATCATGAGCCGTTCTAAACATCGTATTTTGGCTTTCATTTCGGCTGAAAATAAAGACAAAAATTCCCCAACAACTAAACAACCCACACTAAATAAAATTACGTTTAAATCTGGTCATAGCACATGAACATTGCATTTTAGTATAAGGTTCTGTTTTCATTTCGAGCTCTCACGTGGTGTGACGTCATAGAACCGCATTACAAGTTCACGAACTGCGTTTGCTATTTTTGGTAACTGTTATCGTTGCTTAGCAAAGTTTTATATCAACACAAGATAAAATCGTCGCTAATGCTGGATGTTTTATGTTAACGTTCTTGTAACCTCTCTGAAGAGTGCTCATGTGAGCCGAAAGCTTAGAACTAACTTCATAAGAAATTATCAAGAAATTATCCAAATGTTGGAGAATTTTTGTCTTTATTTCAACTGAAATTAAAGCCAAAATACGATGTTTAGAACGGCTCATGATACATAATAGACATTCATTTTCTCTTAGTATATATATATATATATATATATATATATATATATATATATATATATACTACCGGGCATAATTATTAGGCCACCCCACTCTTTTAAAAAATGATGTATTTCATACTATTTTTAGTATTTATTGCCAAATGAATAATTGTAAATGAAAATATAACGGTTCTTTTGTTAATATTGCACAATATCATGTACATCAAATGAATTTATAAATATTTAATAATTATCTATTTTGTAGTTTCATCAATGAAAGAATGAAGAAAATTTAGGGTGATTCGAACGAGTTTATCTTTGCTTCTTTGACTTGCAAAATTTTGCAAAGTGATTTTTTCTCTCTCCGTCCTCAGTCTAAAAAAAAAAAGTTAGCGTCCTTTTTCTCCTACCAATCCTTTTTCCTCACCCCCCGCAAAAAAAAAACACACGTGTTCCTACCAGCACCGTATCAGCATGAATTTGATAGAAGAACCAAAGACAGTCAAAAGATTTCTGCAAAAATGTCGAAAATGCAACTTATTTCTTGTGACTACTGGTAACGTATGTTGATCGTAGTTACTACTGAGAGGTTCTTATAATTTAGACTAGTTAAAGAAAATGTTCGTTTAATTTATGCTGTGTATATTTTATTAGATATATCTTCTTTCAGATGACTTTATTTTGTATTTTTTTTTGTTTTTTGTTTTTGTCTCTAGATGCCAGGTTCTTATAATTTAGACTAGTTTGTGTGTTTTCTTTTAACCATTTACTTTTGTTACTAAAAAATATACTAAATTTTTCGGTTGTCTGAAGGCCGTTTCGACTTTTACTAAGTTAAAACTTAGTATTTTTTTTTACATCAATTATATATATGTGTATTTTATTGGGACGTTAGCATCCCTGTAGGTCCAAAATATATAAACCTACAAAGGGCGGAAGAACTCTCAAAGAGTCAACGGCCAGCTAAATAGAGGTGATGTCTCAACAAACCATCGTGGAGAAGGCAACGGGATACCACTCCACTATCTACCCCCGCTCAGTCATGGATAGTTACAACAAATATATTAAAGCCAACAGCGTGAAGGGGGTTGCTTCCCAAGGACCGGCATGGGCAACAGGTGCCACCTGACCGTCATCCGGTGACTGTTAGCACCAACGGCGTAAAGGGGACATTTTACTCCAAAATTTGTCCCTCGCCCGGGAAAGAACGACATGAGCAACAGGTGTCTCTGGACCGTTACCCTGCAACTGTGTGCATCAAAGACAAACTCACTATAGGAACGTCAGGACACTCAACTGTGAACAACTAGAGAATGTCAAATATGAGATGAACAGACTGAATATCAAGATCCTAGGCATATGTGAAACAAGATGGCCTAATAACGGAGATTTCAGTAGCGACACCCACAGGATAATATATGCAGGAGGTAAAAAACACGAAAAAGGGGTCGCTTTAATACTAAACAAACAAGTGAAGAGATGTGTACTTGGATACTGGCAACTGTCAGAGAGAGTCCTCTTGGTTAAACTGCGGGGAAGGCCCCTCAATATAGCTATTATAGTAGTCTATGCGCCAACAACTGAAAGCTCAGAGGACGAAATAGAATCATTCTATTCAATACTGGACAGTGCTAAGGCTCAGTGCAAAAGCCAAGAAGTTAGGATAATAATGGGGGACTTAAATGCAAAGGTAGGTAAAGATAGAGAAGGAGACACGAACGGCAACTTCGGACTAGGAGAGCGCAAAGAAAGAGGAGAAAAATGGATCAATGGTGCTCAGTCAATGACCAGGTTATTACTAACACCTGGTTCCAAGAACACCCACGACGTTTATGGACATGGAGAAGTCCAGGAGGCGACACGAAGAACCAAATAGATTATATAACTATAAATAAGAGATTCAGGAACGCAGTAGTCCAATGCAAAACATACCAGGTGCTGACTGCGGAAGTGACCACGTCCCAGTCATCTGCAAACTAAAAGTGAAACTCCGAAGACTGAAGAAGCCCAGCATATCACCAAGGCTGCAATACGACACGCTAGAGGACGATCTCACCCTGCAGAAAAAATACAATAACAGCGTGAGAAAGAAATATGAAGAACAAATTGGAAAAGGATACTCAAAATGGGATTCACTAAAAGAAGCGATGGTGACCTCAGCGAAAAACATAGCCCCAAAGAGAATCAGACGCAGAAGAAAAAACGAGTGGATGACCAAAGAGATCCTCCACATGATGCAAAGGAGACAAAAAACTAACACCAAGACACGGAGTAGAGTACAAAAAACTTCACAGGGAGATAAGGAACAAATGCAGACAAGCCAAAGAGGAATGGCGCAACAACAAATGTGCAGAAGTAGAGAGACTGAGCAGGAACAACAAAGCAGAGATGCATAAAGAGATAAGAGAACTGACAGGGCAAAAAACCTGCTTCTCAACAGGATGCATAAAATCCAAAGAAGGGATAATCATATTAGAGAAAGAGGAAATACTCCAGCGATGGGAAGAATATATAAAGGATCTCTTTTGCGACAAGAGAGAACAACCGTGAATACACAAGGAGATGGATGGACCGGAAGTACTAAATCCCGAGTTGGAAACTGCAATGGCCAAAATGAACAGAAACAAAGCACCTGGTCCAGACGGCATAGTGATAGAGCTGCTGACAGCATTAGAAGAATATGACATAGAAAAGATTACCGACATAATAAACGAAATTTATAGCAGCGGAATAATACCAGACAACCTATGCAAGTCGATATTTATAGCGCTGCTGAAGAAACCTGGTACAAACGAGTGCGAACTATACAGAAATCTCAGCTTAATGAGTCACATTACAAAACTGATTGTCAGAATTCTGATGGATAGAGAGAGAATCAGAATCAGGCCAGAGATAGGGCAGGAACAGTGCGGGTTCGTCAAAGACACTGGAACAAGGAACACCATATTCATGATTAGGATGCTCTCTGAAAGGGCATTACAAATGAAGAAAGACTTGTACCTATGCTTCATTGACTACGCGAAAGCATTCGACAAAATACGACACAAAGAATTGATGGAGATGCTAGGCAGCCTCGACATTTTCGGGAAAGACATAAGAATAATCAAGAATATCTACTGGCAGCAAACGGCCTGCATACGGACAGGTAACGACCTCAGTAGATACACAAAGATAAAAAAAGGCGTAAGACAAGGATGTGTCTTTTCACCGGATTTGTTCAACCTATACAGCGAGAATATTTTGAGGACCCTAGATGACACACCAGGATTTATTATTGGAGGCCACAACCTGAACAACATAAGATACGCGGACGATACAGTACTGATTGCGGACACGGAAAGGAAACTGCAAGATCTCATACAGAAAGTAGCAGTGGAGAGTGACAAGAAGGGACTACAAATAAACTTTAAGAAAACTGAGTGCATGGTCATCAGCAAAAGATACAACCCAAAATGCCAAATACAGGTGGAGGATAACAGAATCAAACAAGTACAAGAATTTAAGTACCTAGGAAGTGTTCTAACAGGAGATGGAAAGTGCGACACGGAGATCCGAACGCGAATTGGCATGGCAAAGGACGCGTTCCAGAAGATGAGCAAAATATTAGCACACAGGAAAATCTCAATAGAAACGAAGAAAAGAGTGCTAGACTGCTACGTGATGTCAGTTCTTCAATACGGCTGTGAATGCTGGATAATATCATCGACAATGAGGACAAAAATGGAAGCGGCCGAAATATGGTTCTACAGAAGGATGCTACGGATATCGTGGACTGAGCATACAAGCAACGATGAGGTGTTAGAAAGAATGGCAACAAAAAGGAAATTGATGCCGAGCATCAGGAAGAGACAACTGAAGTTTCTGGGACATGCAATGAGGAAGGAGAGCCTGGAGAACCTGATACTGACTGGACAGATAGAAGGAAAAAGAGACAGAGGAAGGCAGCGGATAACATATTTGCAGGGCCTGATCAGGTGGATGACGGAACGGGGGTTGCCAGGAGCAACAGGCTCAAACATACTAAGAACCACAAGGGATAGGGAGACGTGGAGAACCATGATCGTCTCGGTCCTGAATGGACAGGGCACATAGAAGAAGAATAATAATAACAAAAGGACCATTTTATTTTCATTTACAATTATTCATTTGGCAATAAATACTAAAATTAGTATGAAATACTTAATTTAAAAAAACAAACTGGGGTGGCCTAATATTTATGGTGTGTGTGTGTGTGTGTGTGTGTGTGCATATATATATATATATATATATATACAAAAATAGACAGACGCTCATACGTTTCCCGCTGCACGCATCTGGTGACAGATTTAAAGAACGCTCATTTAAAAAACAAAAAAAAAACAAAAATCACTAAAAACAGAAAAAAAGTACATTACCTTCAAACATTAAGTCAAATCAATACCGGAAAAAATAGATCCTTGAAAATGACGTGTGAAGAGGTTGAAAGCGCTTGGGAAGTCGAACATTATAAAACATTTGTACAATTCTTATCTCCAGCAAAAGGAAAATACGTAAGAATATTGGCAAAGTTAAATGAAAAATGAATAAATTAACAACGAAAAACACACACACACACACACACACACACACACACACACACACACACACACACACATATATATATATATATATATATATATAATAGATTGAACGGGGTTGACAATGCATGTCTCGCTCGTACTGACATGTTGAAATAGCTATTTTTTTTTTTTTTTAATCATCTCACCCCAAGCAAGGCATTCCACTGCCACTATTGCGCATGGGGCTACATAGGGGAAGGTAAAGAGAAGGAGTGTATAGACATAGGGAATGTCAGGAGAAAGGTGATAGATGAGTAAGGATAGCGAGGATGAGTGTCGGGCAGATGGGAAGAATGTTTGATAGAATGGGAGCAGGTTAGTGTGTTAGGAGGTGTCTATTGACCTTACATTTAAACTCCTGGAGATTGTAGCCGTCGGGGAAGCAATCGTTTGGAAGAGAATTCCACAGTCGGGAAGTGCGAGGAAAGAAACTGTTGGAGTAGAAGTTTCTTTCTATTCCCCTAAATATGATCTGAATAGTTCGCATCCCTCATTCATTAATAAATTAGAGCACTCTGGCTATTGGGCGTGTATAATGAGAATATACATGCTAAAAAGTCTGCCTTCTTCTACCCTGAGCCCATGGCCCAGAGGTAGAACCGCCGACTGACGCCACTTCGGTCGGGTTTCAATCCTTGGTTACAAGCAATCGGAGTCTAACCGTACTGATGAGCTGTGATACTGCGAAACAAATCTGTCTGAGGATAACTATATATATATATATATATATATATTGTTATAATATCTGCATATATATAATGTTTGGCACCAATGTTCTTTCTTAGTGGTTTTACTGATGAATATCTTGGCAAGCAGTTTTTATATGGAAAAGTACCCGATATCGAGGTGTAGATTTAGCGTTGATAAACAGAAAACTTTTCTTAATAACACCCAAACATGACCTAGAAAAAGACAACTGTCACTCGGCAAAACATTAAGGAAAAGGTCAAACCAATAAAAAGAGGTCAATTAAAAAAATAAAGAAGCCCATCTCATTCAGGCATGTACAGTCAGTCGGTTAAGTGCCACATGTGAAACATGCTTGGGCGATCATATCTCGAATGAGACATGACTAATTGGGTAGAAGATTATCCCATTATGCTATTACTTTCTGCAGTAGACTGGTTGCCAGCCAAGGCTATAGAACTGAATCTGTCCTGACTCATAGAGGGAGAAGAGATGCATTATATTATTAAATAGTAATTAATGGGGTATCAGTTTATTATATCATAACAATATAAAACTAATCCCCCACTCTGTGCCCAGTAAAAGCCTTAATCATGTTTTTAAATATTATATTCAGTCAGTCAGTTAATTGTCATAAGTGATACACGCTTGGGCGATCATGTCTCGAAAGAGACATGACTGACTGGGCAGAAGATTATCCCGCAGTAGGTTGCCATTACTTTCTGCGGTGGACTGGTTGCCAGCCAAGGCTATAGATCCCAATCTGTTCTATTATTTAACCCAAAACTGGAGGAAAGAGACGGATTTACTGTTTTTGCGTAAGAGAATGCAAGGTATTCGACTGTAGTCCACCGGAAATCCTTAATTTGAAATAGATACGTTAATAGCAAATACTGATCTAAAAAAACACCCCCACTCGTAGTCTTTCTATGCATTCTCGACAATAATTAGACCCCATCTGCAATGTTACGTAATCCATATCTATAACAGTGACGAGGGTGGACGTCGTGTAAGTATTTGTTTGTTTGATAGATTCGACTTAGCGTTTGTATTTTGCGGTCTAGCTTGACGGGATTTGCGCTCAAATGTAGATCAAAAATTTTAGAACGTTTACGACACCTGGCAATTTTACAGAAAACCAAAATTAAGTTAGAAAATATATATTATCAACCCTCAAAGTATAGGGATTAGTTTATGTATTGATTATAATACAGAATCGATCACCCCGCTTTAAATTATCTATATCCATATATGTTGCCCTCCCTAATCCAGTAGAGACATTCTACATTGTTATCTATATCTATAAAATTGACGAGGGTGGACGTCGTGTAAGTATTTGTTAGTTTGACAGATTCGACTTAGCGTCTGTATTTTGACGTCTAGCTCGACGAGAGTTGCGCTCAGATGTAGATCAAAATTTTAGAATGCTAACGATACCTTGAAATTTTTCAGAAAGACAAAATTAGGGGTAGAAATATATATATATATATTATCACAACAGAAAGTCAGGGATCAGTTTATGTATTGATTATAATATATAATCGATCACCTCACCTTATATTATCTATCTAATCCAATAGAGACATTCTACATTGTTATCTACATCTATAAAAGTGACGAGGGTGGACGCTGTGTAAGTATTTGTTTGTTTGATAGATTCGACTTAGCGTTTGCATTTTGCGGTCTAGCTCGACGGGAGTTGTGCTCAGATGGAGATCAAACTTTTATAACGCTAATGACACCTTGACATTTTTCAGAAAGCCAAAATTAGGAGTAGAAAAATATATATCACCCCACAAATTCAGGGATCAGTTTATGTATTGATTATAATATGGAATCGATCACCCCACTTTACATTATCTATATCTATATATGTTGCCCCCCCTCCCATCCTAATCCAATAGAGACATTCTACATTGTTATCTACATCTATAAAAGTGACGAGGGTGGACGTCGTGTAAGTATTTGCTATGTAAATTCATCATATGTTTTTTTATTCTTATTATTTCTTAACCTACCCGAGTGAAACTGGGCTAACCTCAGTCAGGTAAGTGCCATACGTGATACACGCTTGGGCGATCATGTCTCGAAAGAGACATGACTGACTGGGCAGAAGATTATCCCGCAGTGGGTTACCATTGTTTTCTGCGGTAGACTGGTTGCCAGCAAGGCTATAGAACCCATTCTGTCCTGCTTTTTAACCCATAACTGGAAGAAAGAGACGGATTAATACCTTTCCCAAGGGTATTTGCGCGAAAGTGAATACAATGGATACAACTGGAATTGGAACTCGGTTCGCCGGTTTCTCGTTCCTAGCCGATATCCACTGTACCACAAAGCACATCCTAAACTACTATACCTTATAAAATCTGACGCACTTGACATATCAGACTAGTTGTCATGTAGGGTATACTTGAAGCCTTAGGGAGATGGTTAACGCTCTAGGGCCATCCGTATCATATTTGATACAGTATTTCCCTATAAGGAAACATTTGGTATTTCCCTATAAGGAAACATTTGGTATTCATTGACTGAGCAGTCAGTACTGCTTTCATTTGAAATTTATAAAATATTTCTCTTAAAAATTTTTTCAGGAAAATCTTTCTTTCAAGGCTTGTTTTCATACTGTATCAAATATGATACGAATGGCCCTAGAGGGTTAATGTTTCTTTGGCTAGCCTTGTGTCATACTTAACCGGACTCCCTACAGCTTACAAGTTTTATGCAGAATTATCATCAGAAGGTTTTCATCAGAAGGTTCGTTGTCGGCATTTTGGAATGTGTAGAATAGTGTAAGAATAAAAATATACATTTTTCATGTTAAAATAGAAATTTATTAAAAGGAAAGAATAACAAGAATTCGTAGAGATTAATGTTCAATTAGAAAGTTAAGGAGGTGAATAAAATGTTCGTAGTAGTAATTGCTGAAAGAGTATATATTTTTTAAAAACCAGATAACATCTCTGGTTTTAAAATATTTACATCACTGTTTATCAGGATCCTATGTGTAAGACTGAATCTTCTTACATATTTTTAAATCATTCTTCTAATTTCATTTATAGCAGTTGTAAAAAACATAACAAAAGCATTTTAACAAAATTGTCACTGGCAAAATAAAATATTCGTTCACATTTTTATCACTTCTAAGACTATCTTAATTTTATGTGTTTTCTAAGTTTCATCTTTAATCCTCTTTGTTGTTTCACGCGTTCATCACTATTCCCAAAAATAAACTCAAAATTTCGTCTCAATTCATGTAAATTACCTAAAGTTTCTGAATTTATTTATTTTTATCAGCATTTGAATTAACTTGCAAAGACCTCAGGAAATATTCATATTTGCTTTAAAGCACAAACCGGCTTCCTTATTTTATGGTAAAATAATAATCGCGATTGTAATATTAGTTTTGAATTCATCAACGTCACTAATTATTCAAACTTTGATTCTTTTTTTTTCATCTTAATTCTTGCTTTTTATCGTAAATTCAATATCACTATTCCACATTCCTTAGAAATAATGAATAAGTCCTCGCAAAGCTTGGCCCTGATTCCCTTATCCTTGGGAGAACATCCTAAGGGGACAATTGCATTTGCATATTCAGTTAGGACTGGATTAAACATTAAGCAAAATAAATACGTGCTTAGGGTATCAAGAGGAAGGGGAACCATAGGAATTGTTATTCTATGACATTGTTGTACACGTCTAAAAGAATGAATCGAGGATGAATAACATTTGAATCTGTAGGGTGTCATTACGGAGAGATGACTGATGAAAGGTGAATATTTATTGGGGTCCTAACTGGAAAAAAAGTTATCAGCTGCATGAGGAAACATCGAACACATATAAGTAGATTCTTTGAATAAGTTATGATGACAATGTAAGTCAATGCAGTTTTCTCTTTTTCTTTATTTTGGAAACAAACTATTATTATTATGTCAGAGAGCAGAGCGATGCTTGACTTCAAACATACGAAGTCTAGTATGCAAAAAATAGAAAATTGAGAATTAAAATCAACCTTCTTCACTTTTACAAAAATTCACAATGACGTGTGAAATCCTAGTTTTGCCGAATAGAAAAAGGATTGACTTCGTGTTTACGTGGTGGATAAGAAATTAAAAATTAAAATCAACCTTCTTCACTTTTACAAAAATTCAATGACGTGTGAAATCCTAGTTTTGCCGAATAGAAAAAGGATTGACCTCGTGTTTACGTGGTGGATAAGAAATTAAAAATTAAAATCAACCTTCTTCGCTTTTACAAAAATTCACAATGACGTGTGAAATTTTGGTTTTGCCGAATAGAAAAAGGATTGACTTCTTGTTTACGTGGTGGATAAGAAATTAAGAATTAAAATCAACCTTCTTCTTCACTTTTACAAAAATTCACAATGACGTGTGAAATCCTGGTTTTGCCGAATAGAAAAAGGATTGACTTCGTGTTTACGTGGTGGATAAGAAATTATGAATTAAAATCAACCTTCTTCTTCGCTTTAATAAAAATTCAAAATGACGTGTGAAATCCTGGTTTTGCCGAATGGAAAAAGGATTGACTTCGTGTTTACGTGGTGGATAAGAAATTAAGAATTAAAATCAACTTTCTTCACGTTTACAAAAATGCACAATGCCGTGGGGAATCCTGGATTCGCAGAATAGAAAAATTAAGAAATAAAATCAACCTTATTCTTCACTTTTAAGAAAATTCACGACGTGTGAATTCATGGTTTTTCCCAAACAGAAAAAGGATTGACAATTTGCTTAAAGAAAAAGTCAAAACCAGATTTGGCGTGTATCTGTTAAATTGTAAATTTCATGCCCCTCGAAATGAAACAACGAGTGCAACCGGGACACAACAGTGAACCAGTCAACACTAAAATTCTCAGCATACTTTCTACTATTTCTTGTTTCATCTCAAGGTGCTAGAGGTTTAATATATCGGGTCCCGCAGACAGTCCCTGTACTTCTTCTTCTTCTTCTTCTTCTTCTATGTGCCCTGCCCCTTCAGGACGTAGGCGATCAAGGTTCTCCACGTCTCCCTATCCCTTGTGGCTCTTACTGTGTTTGAGCCTGTTGCTCCTGGCAACCCCCGTTCCGTCATCCACCTGATCACACCCTGCAAATATGTTATCCGCTGCTTTCCTCTGTCTCTCCTTCCTTCTATCTGACCAGTCAGTATCAGGTTCTCCAGGCTCTCTTTCCTCATTGCATGTCCCAGGAACTTCAGTTGTCTCTTCCTGATGCTCAGCATCAATTTCCTTTTTGTTGCCATTCTTTCCAACACCTCCTCGTTGCTTGCATGCTCAGTCCACGATATTCGTAGCATCCTTCTGTCGAACCACATGTAGGCCGCCTCCAGTTTTGTCCTCATTTTCGATGATATTGTCCAGCATTCACTGCCGTATTGAAGAACTGACATCACATAGCAATCCAGCACTCTTTTCTTTGCTTCTAGCGAAATTGCTGTTTCTTAATACTCTTCTCAGCTCATGGAATGAATACTTGTGCCTTTGGATCACAGGAATATAAATGTATAGAAACTGCTCTGACCACAAAATGAGGGGTCAGTTTATATATTGATTGTAATATGGAACTGATCCCCCACTTTATGTCTATTATTTCCAACACCTCATCGTTGCTTGCTTGCTCAGTCCACGATATCCGCAGCATCCTTCTGTAGAACCACATTTCGGCCGCCTCCAGTTTTGTCCTCATTTTCGATGATATTGTCCAGCATTCACTGCCGTATTGAAGAACTGACATCACGTAGCAGTCTAGCACTCTTTTCTTCGTTTCTATTGAGATTTACCTGTGGGTTAGTTTTGGGGGTTCGCTATAATTAGCCTCTAGCTCTTTGTATTTATTTTTTTCTCCTCATTTTCCATCACACCCTTTTTTTATTTGAATCCAAGTTTCAATCTCCTGTACAGGCTTGACGAGCGGAAGCGACAACGTTTGTTTTGCATTGAATTTTTTTTCCTATTCTATAATGTGTAACTTTAAACTATACACTTTCATCGCTTTGATTCAATTTTTGTACCTATAGAAATATTTTCAAATACATACATACACAATTATATATACATATATTTTCAAATACATACATACACAATTATATATACATATATTTTCAAATAAATACATACACAATTATATATACATATATTTTCAAATACATACATACACAATTATATATACATATATTTTCAAATACATACATGCACAATTATATATACATATATTTTCAAATACATACATACACAATATACATATATTTTCAAATACATACATTTTACACAATTATATAAATACATATATTTTCAAATACATACATACACATATATATATATATATATATATATATATATATATATATATATATATATATATATATATTAATGTACACCACTGCAAATTACCTAATATGTAGAAAAATAGAAGTCGATTGCACTCTGTCACTCTCTCGGATCTAAAACTAACCGCACAATTGATTTACTAACCGTCGCTTAGACATGCCCCAAGACCGAAGATATGGGGTACCCAGTGAGGATTGAACTTACTGCTCATTTATAATAGGTTCTAACGAGACAAGCTTGCTGACCATTACAACATTTTCATATGTATAGATGTTCAGTCCGTAAACGGTGAGAATAATCCAACAAGATTAACTTACGACGGCATGGGCAATCCCAGACAGATCTGACGCCAATGCCTAAGTCTCGACTCTCTTTTCCTCTTTCTCTTTTTCGTCTTCATTTTATTTTTATTTTTATCCTTCTCTTCAGTTAAAGAAATGTCTTATTCCGGTAAAAAGTTTGTACCAAATGGAAGGAATATTTTTTTTTTTAGTCATTTCACCCCGAGCAAGGCAGAAACGCCACTGATGTGCAGGGGGCTACATAAATGTAAATGATTAATTAGAAAGGAGTGAGGAGTACAAACTAGTTAGAAAGGAACAATAGAAAGCTGAGAAAGCAGGTGCGATGACAGATACATAGGTGGAGAGAAAGGGAAGGTTATACAGGGGTGGGGAGAAAGCTAGAGTCCAGTGGTTAGTAGATGAGTATTGACTTTGCATTTAAATTTCTAGAGGTTGTAGCCGTCAGGAAAGCAAGAATACGGGAGCGAGTTCCACAGGCGGGAAGTGCGAGAGAAGAAGCTGCAGGAGTAGAATTGTCGTCTGCATTTGGCTAATCTGACTGTGAATGGGTGGGACCCAGATGCCAGTCTGGTTGCACGGGTAAACACCTGTTGAGGAGGCATCAGTGACTTAAGTTCGTCCGAGCAGAAGCCATGAAAGTATTTATAGAGAAGCCATGAAAGTATTTATAGAATATTGTGTGGTCTGATGAAATGAGCTAATTAAGCTTATAGAAATGAATTATAATTTATAACCAGTTGAAATGACGTGTTGAGTTTTCCTCTCTCTCTCTCTCTCTCTCTCTCTCTCTCTCTCTCTATATATATATATATATATATTAGAACATGTAGAACATGTACATAACTTCTCTATATATAATCGCTACGTTATGTACATGTAGATTCTCTATATATAATCGCTACGTTATGTATATGTTCTGAAATATAATTTATAATAAATATTCACAGCTCTATATAGAAAATTATATATCGAACACTGTTTTAAATTAATGTTTTGAACGTGGAAAGAATTCTTCGTTCTGTATTCACTCAGATATATATATATATATATATGCGAGAAAGAATATAATTAAATTTATTTTTTATTTAAAATTAATATAATTTACATTGCCACACGGAATTTTCTATGTTTAGAGATTTCTTTCTTCTTTTTCTTTTTGTTTTTTGAAAATGATGGAATATAGAGAAAAGTAAAAGAATAATTTTGTAGCAATAATCGATACATCAACGGAAATGCAGTCTAGACAAGGGTTTGGATCGACTGACACATTTGCTGTTAAGATTGAAAGAGGAAATCATGTATTCTCTAAAAATATAATCTTCATTCAAATTTAAAGTCCATCACTATTCTGGTTAGTTAAATTGAACACGCACACATATTTTTCTCTGTTTTCTCATATTCATAAATAACAAAAGTATTGTTTTTATATTCAGAGGAAAATCATTTTTACAACAATGAGGTACCATTGCCTGATGTCGAGGTATAAATCTCAAAACATGGAAATTTCCGTGTCTCAGTGTAAACTATATACAACAAATTTAATTATATTATGCTCTACAATATTAAGCGTATTGAGCACTTTTTTTTAAAAAAAAAAAGTAAATGCCGGAGAACTTGAAATTGTAAAACTTTTGGTTCTCTTCACCTGGATTTATGATAAAGAATACATTCATAGGATGAAGTTGATCACTGAAAATTTTTAAATAGTCCGCACTGTTGAGTTTTATAAAATTATTTGAATAATATCCGTAAAAAAAACAAAACAAGAATTTCAGCAAAATATAACGTACTACTAATATTAAATCACAAATAGAAATTATGCTATTGTGGTACCCAGGTGTTTACATTGTTTTGTCCACCCCTGTAAAAGAATGGCATGTCTGAATATACAACCATGCAGAATGCACTCAGTTTTATTTTCCAAGGACGAGTCATGCCAATGAACAAACACTTCTTCGTTTCTTCATTTAAACAAATTCATTTTATTTTTTACTTACTTTCCATTGCACAAGAACATTCTTCTTTCTTTTTGTACCGTGTCCCTTCAGGAGGAGAGTGGTTACGACTCTCCACTATTTCCAGAACTTTGGAAATCTTAATAAAGCGTGTTTTTATCTCTTCTCTTGTTCTTCTTTGTACCTTTTACCTTCAGTAGGTGGTAGATCATGACACTCCACGATTTCCTATTCTTTGAGGATCTTATTTTTCCTATCTCTCCTAAATCCTGTTTAATTATTTACAGAAGCTCGTTGTTGTTGTGTTGTTGTTCTTGTTTGTTTCGTTTCCCATCAGGATTTCTGTTCTCTCAGTGTCCTTTTTGCTTCCATGTTCTCTAAAACGTCGTCATTCTCAGCATCCTTCTGTAAAACCACAATTTTGCTTCCTGAAATCTATCTTCATCTGTGATATGTTTGTTAAGCATTATTGTCATATAGTAGGACTGATATTAGGGGTATAATGCTAGAATAGATTTAACCTTAATTTCTAGGGTTTATATTTCAATGATTTTAGATATATATATATTTTTTTTATAAGCGTTTCACCCCGAGCAAGGCATGTCACTGCCACTAGGGGGCTACGTAGAGTGGAGAAAGGATGATTAAATATAGGAAATGTCAGAGGGTGGGTGATAGGCGGGTAAGGATAACGAGAATGAGGGTTGGGTAGATGAGAGTGTTCTGAGAATAGTTGGGAGTTAGTGTGATAGGAGGTGTCTATTGACCCTACATTTAAACACCTGGAGATTGTAGCTGTCGGGAAAGCAGACTTGTGGAAGGGAGTTCCACAGGCGGGAAGCGCGAGAAAAGAAGCTGTTGGAGTAGAATTTACGGTTACATCTTATTTGTTTAACTGTAAAAGGGTGGGACCTAGTTGCTAATCTAGTATCTCGTGTAAATTCGTGCTTAGGCGGCACCAGTGATCTAAGCTCATCGGAGCAGAAGCCATGAAAGTACTTGTAGAAGAGGCACAGGGAAGCCACATCACGCCGGTGAGAGAGCGGCTGCAGCCGGTCTGCCAAGTCAGTATCAACCACGCTACAGATCCTCCTTTGTATTTTGTCAAGAAGCCCAAGGAGTGCAGCAGGGGCACCCGACCAGATATGGCAGCAATATTGAATACACGGGCGGATGGTAGATTTTTTATATGTGCAGAATAGATTCAGGTGGGAAAAACTTCCGGGCCCTGCACAGGGAGCCGACTTTCATATAGGACAAAATTAAATTAAATATACAGAGTAGTCAAGGTATTTGAATTCTTTTAATTCATTTACGTGCAAATAACTATGGGAAAAGTATTAATCCGTCGCTTCTCCCTCTAGCTATCGGTTAAACATAACAGATTGGGTTCTACAGTTTTGGTTTTCCACCAGTCTATCGCAAAAAAATCTGCGGGAAAATTTTCTGCCCAGTTAGTTATGTCTCGAAAGAGACATGATCGCCCAAGCGTGTACCACGTATGGCATTTAACTGACAGGATATACAAAATATGATTTTAAGCAAATGTGAAATTTAAACTTAATTTTAAACCGATAATAAGTACGCATCGAAGACAAAAGTAATTTAATCTCTGATAGATCCAGTCACCTGACAACCACCGACGCTAAACGGGGCATGCAATCTTTCGTCTACCTCGGCTCAACCATAGTACCATCCGGGAAGGATGCTGTTGAAGTCGAACGCCGCGTAAGAGCGTCAAGCGATCACTATGGCGGTGACGAGAGATCTCTACGGCTAGCAAAGGGCGCATCTATCAGGCTATCGCTCGGACGATCCTTCCCTTTGGTTGCGAAACGTGGCCACTCAGGGCGGTTGACCTGCGAAAGCTTGAAGTCTTCGACAATGATTACCTTTGCTGAATTCTACGATGTCGCCGCGTCGATCGAGTGCCCACGGCAACTCTACAACGACGCTTGAATCTCCGACTTCTGCCACCCGTCCTTCTTCATCGTCGTCTGCGATGATTTGGGTACGCAGCTGGACATCCGGAGGGAGTGTAAATCCGTGATGTCCTTCTTCTCCTTTCTCTACCTGGATTGCGTAAACGTGTTGGTCGGCAGCTGAAGACGTGGGCGATGACTATCACGGATGACCTTGCAGCGCTATCGATCCCACAAGTAGTCGGTTTTCGATTAAGGAACCTCGATTGGCTCGCTATTTTGTGTGACTTGGCTCAGGATCGGCGATCGTGGGCTGCGATGGTTCGAGATGTGGTTCGCGCTCGGGAGGAAGCCGGCTCAACCCGACCAGATGAATGCCGAAACAAGTACAAGTAAGTAAGTATAATAAGTACAGTTTGTTTGACATTGTTAACCTTGCGTTAGTTACCTCAGATTTTCGAAAAATGGTGTCCGCTGGTTTCTGCTGTCAACAACAGAAGAGTTAGTGAGTCGCTGGTGGCAGTAAGAAGGAGCAAAAGAAACAACTCACTTACAAGCAATTACAAGTCATTTAAATTGATAACAACCCACTCCATATGAATTTAACACATCTGTTTTTGATTAAAAAATTGTCTATGCAGTTACAATGGCAAAGATTAATGAATAAAATGTAATTGAATAATACTGTACTAACTTGAGACACGTTTCATATATAACAAAGCTGTCATGGTTTATACTTAAATATATATATTTTTTTTTTTTTTTTTATAAGCGTTTCACCCCGAGCAAGGCATGTCGCTGCCACTACTGTGCAGGGGGCTACGTAGAGAGGAGAAAGGCTGGTTAAATATAGGAAATAACAGAGGGTGGGTGATAGGCGGGTGAGGATACCGAGAATGAGGGTTGGGTAGATGAGAGTGTTGTGAGAATAGTTGGGAGTTAGTGTGATAGGAGGTGTCTATTGACCCTACATTTAAACACCTGGAGATTGTAATTGTCGGGAAAGCAGACTTGTGGAAGGGAGTTCCACAGGCGGGAAGCGCGAGAAAAGAAGCTGTTGGAGTAGAATTTACGGTTACATCTTATTTGTTTAACTGTAAAAGGGTGGGACCTAGTTGCTAATCTAGTATCTCGTGTAAATTCGTGCTTAGGCGGCACCAGTGATCTAAGCTCATCGGAGCAGAAGCCATGAAAGTACTTGTAGAAGAGGCACAGGGAAGCTACATCACGCCGGTGTGAGAGCGGCTGCAGCCGGTCTGCCAAGTTAGTATCAACCACGTTACAGATCCTCCTTTGTATTTTGTCAAGAAGCCCAAGGAGAGCAGCAGGGGCACCCGACCAGATATGGCAGCAATATTCAATACACGGGCGGATGGTAGATTTGTATATGTGCAGAATAGTTTCAGGTGGGAAAAATTTCCGGGCCCTGCACAGAGAGCCGACTTTCATAGCAGCAGATTTGGCAATGGATTCAATATAGTCATTCCATTTGAGGTCCGCCGAGAGTGTAAGGCCAAGGAGGCGTAGTATTTTACTCTCTGGGAGGCTAGCCTGTCCCATGCTAATGGGAGGTAGATGCGATAGTCTATGGTGGTTAGTTGATAACAGCTTTGTTTTGGAGGCATTGAAATTTACCAACCATTTCCTACCCCAGGTCACTACGGATTGGAGGTCCCTTTCCAGTGCGGCAGCGAGGTTCACTTTGTCGTCCAGACCTGGTTTCTGATCGATGCGGGAGTAGATTGTTGTGTCGTCGGCATACATGCCAACTTGGGATCTAATGGTGTCGGGGAGATCATTAATGTAGATCAGAAATAGCGTGGGACCTACTTACATAATGTTTTATTGGATAAAACTCACATTTTAATCAATAGTTATATACATTTTTGCAAGAACAATCTATAATGTCACATTTTAATAAACTTAATAAATAAAATCAATATTGTTTTGTGATTGTTTATCATGTTGACACTGATTTACTTGTACCTGTATCTGTTGGTTTTTCTAAATCATTTGAAATTTTTTTTCTAGTCAATGCAATTTTTATTTTGCTGTGATCAAAGTGCTCATGAATATTGTCATAATAAAAGTATATATTTTTAAATTATCTACATAATTTGTTTTGTATTTATTTGTAAAGTAAATCCATTTTCAAAAATGAATCTGTATTACACAATGGATTTTATTTAACACAATTTTGTTTAAATTTTATTTAAATGAGTTTATTAGAAAATTACAGATTTTAAGACCTAATTTTAAGACCTAATCACTTTTTATAGACTTGTTTATCAACTTTAATCTTCAAAATATGATAAATGGTCGGGAGTTGAGAATTGTCATGCGACTAGTTCACAAATACAAAAATGGATTTTCGAAAATTGATTGTCCGCTGGGGTATGCTTTCAACAACAACGGAGTTAGTGAGTCACTGGTAGTAATGATAAAGAAGAAACAGGTCACCAACAAGTCGTTTAAAGGGATAAGAAACCACTTCCTATGAATAATGCAGGGTTAAAAAGATTAAAGCATTTAGATATATGTTTCAAAAGTCCCTCAAAATAGAAATATTTATATATTTATTTATTTTCATAATCATATCACCCCCAAGAAATGCATTTTACTGCCACTGTTGTGCAGAGGGTTACATAGGAGAAAAGTTATGAGAAAAAGTGAAAGGTTATAGGGGGTGTCAGGAAGTGGGTAAGAAAAAGGATGAGGATACTGATGAGATTGGTGTGGACAGAGAAAGAAGCATGAGAGAAAGGATGCGAGTCAGTGAGATAGGAGATGACTATTGACTTTACATTTAAATTCTTGGAGATTGTAGATGTCGGGGAAGTAAGTAAACGGAAGGGAGTTCCACAGGCGGGAAATGCGAGAAAAGAAGCTGTTAGAGTAGAATTTGCGTTTACATTTTATTGCTTTCGCAGTTAAAGGGCGAGACCTAGTGGCTCGAGTAAATTTATATATGTGGGGCACCAGTGAGCTAATTTCGTCGGAGCGAAAGCTATCCAAAATGTTGAGGATTGAACTAGAAGCACGTTTATGAAAATTAAAAACGATTTCTTAAATTAAAAAAAAATTCTTCCTTGGAGTTTGAATATTCGGATATGCTAGATACTTTCCGGGTGTGAAATATTTTCGGCTGATTTTTGGAGAAGAGTATTATTACAATACCTAAGAGAAAAGACCCCGATAAACTTGACATCAAGAGACGAAAGACGCCGTTTCAGGCGTCTTTCTTTCTGTCTCTCTGGGATTGGTTCTTAGATAAATGTTATGTCAACAGAACAATGTGGTGATGTCCCCTCTTGTTGAAATAAGGAGTATTAAAATCGATTTACATTATAGAGAGAGAAGGAAGTATTATAGGATACCACGATATGGTATCACAATTTAGAAAACAGAATCACACATCTGGTAGTATTACAATTTTATTTTCTTCTGTATGACTCACGTCCCTTTAAGACATGGGCGATTATGACTCTCCACAACTTTCTATTCCGTGTGTATCTCCTCTAGATTTTATCTCTTGCTAAGACTCCCATCCTCAATGTGCAATTTATTCACACAAGCTCATCACGTAAATTATCTGCTGCTTTCCCCTTTTATTTGCTTCTGTATGAACCGCGTCCCTTTAGGACATGGGCGATTATGGCTCTCCACAACTTTCCATTCCATGTGTATCTCCTGTATTTTTCTCTCTTGCTAAGACACCATTCCCCAATGTGCCATTTATTCACACAAGCTAATCACGTAAGTTATCTGCTGCTTTCCCCTTTTATTTGCTTCTGTATGAACCGCGTCCCTTTAGGACATGGGCGATTATGGCTCTCCACAACTTTCCATTCCATGTGTATCTCCTATAGTTTTTATCTCTTGCTAAGACTGCTATCCCCAATGTGCCATTTATTCACACAAGCTCATCACGTAAGTTATCTGCTGCTTTCCCTTTTATTTGCTTCTGTATGAACCGCGTCCCTTTAGGACATGGGCGATTATGGCTCTCCACAACTTTCCATTCCATGTGTATCTCCTGTAGTGTTTATCTCTTGCTAAGACTGCTATCCCCAATGTGCCATTTATTCACACAAGCTCATCACGTAAGTTATCTGCTGCTTTCCCCTTTTATTTGCTTCTGTATGAACCGCGTCCCTTTAGGACATGGGCGATTATGACTCTCCACAACTTTCCATTCCATGTGTATGTCCTGTATTTTTCTCTCTTGCTAAGACACCATTCCCCAATGTGCCATTTATTCACACAAGCTCATCGCGTAAGCTATCTGCTGTTTTCCCTTTTTATTTGCTTCTGTATGATCCGTTTCCATTAAGGACATGGGCGATTATGACTCTCCACAACTTTCCATTCCGTGTGTATCTCCTCTAGTTTTTATCTCTTGCTAAGACTCCCATCCTCAATGTGCCATTTATTCACACAAGCTCATCACGTAAATTATCTGCTGCTTTCCCCTTTTATTTGCTTCTGTATGAACCGCGTCCCTTTAGGACATGGGCGATTATGGCTCTCCACAACTTTCCATTCCATGTGTATCTCCTGTATTTTTCTCTCTTGCTAAGACACCATTCCCCAATGTGCCATTTATTCACACAAGCTCATCAGGTAAGTTATCTGCTGTTTTCCCTTTTTATTTGCTTCTGTATAATCCGTTTCCCTTAAGGACATGGGCAATTATGACTCTCCACAACTTTCCATTCCGTGTATATCTCGTATAGTTTTTATCTCTTGCTAAGACTCCCATTCTCAATGTGCCATTTATTCACACAACCTCATCAGGTAAGTTATCTATCTGCTGCTTTCCCCTTTCATTTGCTTCTGTATGAACCGCGTCTCTTTAGGACATGGGCGATTATGGCTCTCCACAACTTTCCATTCCATGTGTATCTCGTGTAGTCTTTCTCTCTTGCTAAGACTCCCATCCCCAATGTGCCATTTATTCACACAAGCTCATCAGGTAAGTTGCTTTCTCCTAACTCGCTTTCCCCCAATGTTCCTTTTTCTGGTTTTAAATATTTTGAAGAAGGATGATAAGCCTTCCAAAATCGTTCGAAACCTTCTAAGCCTCACCCAGAAGAAGTTGGAGAGAAAAAAGACGGCTTTTTAAATTATATTTTCATTCCAAACAAGTCATTATTGGTGCGCAGAGTAAAGAAAAAAGAGGTTTTGTCGTCGAATGGGTTGAAAGGATTGAGACACTAGTGTGAAGGGTGCTGCGTGAGAGTAGAGTTGAAAGAGAGAACAAAAAGTTACCGGGGGTGTCAGGGAAAGGATGGGAGTCAAGAAGATAAGAGATCGCAATTGACGTTGCAATTAAACACTTAGAGTTTGTAGTTATTAGGAAAAAAGTGTCCAGAACAGATATCCACAAATAGGAAGTGCGAGAAAAGCTGATAAAATATAAATTGCGCTTGCATTTCATTCCTTCCACTGTAAAAAGGTGTGACTTATTTGCTAGTCTAGTAGCTCGAGTGAATTAGTGCAAAGAGGCACTAGAGAGCTAAGTTCGGCGGAGTAGAAACCGTGAAAATATTTGTAGAAAAGACGGAGGGAAGCCACGCATGGTTTGTGAGAATGTGACTAGTGTCGATCTGCTAGGTTTTGATCGATTACGTTGCAGACTATCCTTTAGATCTTGTCAAGAACCCCAAGATTAATAGCAAAGGCGACCGACCAGATGCAACAGCATTATTCAATGCACGGGCGGATGGTACATTTGTATGTGGGCAAGATGGATTTAGACGGGAAAAAAAAACTTCCTACACCGACACAGTGACCCGATTTATCTAGCAGTAGATTAAGCTATAGTTTCAATAGTTATTCAGTGTTTTTTATTATAGTTCCCCCTTGGTATCAATACACTTGTTTCAAAACGTTGCAATTTAATCACAGAAGAACGTGGCGTCGTTGTTCTCCAAAAAAGTCCTTCACATCTTATCCAATCATTGTTTAAGAAATGGCAACTATGCATGTGGGATTTTAGTTTACGAAAGAAGAAGATGGAACTAAGTCTGGTGAGTAACGAGGATGTGGTACAATCCAAGGTCAGTGTTGGCTTTATATTTGTATCAGCGCGTTATCCTTGAGCAAGAGCACACCTGCTCTCAGTTTCCTATGGCGTTTCGACTTGATTGGCTCATTCAGTTGACTTATATCTGAGAGTATAAATAACCTTGGGAAAGGTATGAATCCTCTTCTTCTCCTCCAACCTATGGGTTAATTAAAATACTTGTCACTTCATCATTATCTCAAAACAATAAATTCTTATAATCTACAAACATGTTCTGGCTGTAAATATTTTGAAGAAGATTGATAAGCCTAACAAAATCGTTAAAACGTTCTAAGCTTCACCCAGAAGAAGTCTGAGAAAAGAGACAGTTATTCAGTTTTTGTCAATATAGTCCCCCTTAGCATATGGTTCAAAGATGATTAAACATTGCAATCCCACCAGGGAAGGTGGTCTTCTCGCCCTCTAAAATATCATCCACAGTGCATATTATTTAGTCATTGGTATTAGGTGGTATTTGACTTTAGGAATCAGGAAGAAGTCAGATGGAACTAAGTCTGGTGAGTAACAGGGATGGGGTAACAACCCGAAACCACAATTAGCCGCTTCAACTGGAGTATGAACACACCTGCCCTCAAATTCATTCTGCTTTTCAACTTGATTGCTTCCTTCATTTGTGTTAATTATAGTGCATAATACTCATCATCATCATCATTTATCCATCACACTCAGATGGTGCATAGGGCAGTAACATTTTGTTGCTGTTTCTGTAACAAACAGTTTTTTACGGGGCAAGCTTGTTATCCCTGCACCCAACCCCCAAACCTGGAGGACCGGTGGACCATCCTTGGTCCTTACGTTTACAGCACCTGGTATTCCCAAGTGCTCACCCATTTAAGTACTGACCAGGCTCGATACTTCGGAGATCGAACGGGAACCGGTGTATTCAACACGATATAGCCGTAGACATAGTGCATAATACTGCCCATTAATAGTTTTCCCTTTTTGATTTCGAAAGTATATCTGAATAACTTCTTCGAAATCTCCCCCGCAAAAAACAGAATCCATCACCTTGCCAACAAACACCGCCTGTTTGAACTTCTTCTTGGCTGAAGAATCAAAGTGTTTTCCATATAAGCTTTGAAACTTTGATACAGGCTTGAACTGGTGAAGGAGGGTTTCATGTTGGTTTACTAATCTGCGGTGGTAATTTTCAGTGTTAATCCGAAAGCTAATGAGAAATGTCCAAGAAATATCAATCTTTGTAGGCTTCTGTTCTGCTGTTAGCACTCTTGGAACACATCTTGCAGACAACTTGCTCATCCAGTTAAAACAATTTTGACCGAACCAGAAATAATAACTTAGATATCTGCTGGAAAGTAAGATGTCTGCCATTCAAAACTATATGACGATTGGCATTAGCTTGTTCATTAGCGGTTGAGGATTTCTTTTTCATTTTTGTTTTGTCCCTGGTCCAGTTGAATTCCTCACCCAACTTCTTTACAGTTACATATGTCTGTATTATATTTTCATGGATTTCCATGCGAGTAATACCTTTTTCTTTTGCAAATAGTTAGGCCACTGTTTTGCACATTTTTAGATTTGTTGCACACCACTCACTTTTCTATAAGTTTTATCTCCCCCAGAGATTAGGACAGAAAAGTAAATTACAGTATCTAATACGAAATGATAATGCGTTGCCACGACAAAAATGTTCAGCTACAACTCTTTCTTTAAGGTGACGATTAGAACGTTTTCAACGTTTATTATATCAATATCTTTTTATTGTGATGCAATGAGTAACATGGTATAAATAGTAAATAGATAAATGACACCCGATTCGGCATGTTTCGAGAGAAATCTTGTCTTCCTTAGAAAATACTGGGTGATTCTAGAAGCATCTCTGGGCGGAAGCGATCGATACTGACTTGGCAGACCGCCTGCAGTCTCTCTCACCGACGCGACGTGGCTTCACTTTGTCTCTTCTATAAATACTTCCATGGCTTCTGCTCCGATGAACTTAGATCACTGGTGCCCCCTAGGTTCGAATTTGCACGAGATATTAGATTAGCAACTGGATCCCACACTTTTACAGTGAATCCGATAAAATGCAACCGCAACTTCTACTCCAATAGTTTCTTTTCTCGTACTTCCCGACTCTGGAATTCCCTTCCACATGACTGCTTTCCCGACGGGTACAATCTCCAGGAGTTTAAATGTATGGTCAATAGACATCTCCTAACACAATAACTCGCTTCCATTCTTACAAACACTCTTCCCATCCTCCCAACAACCTATCACCCCCCTTTCTGACATTTCCTATATCTAACCACTCTTTCTGTTTACCTTCCCCTATGTAGCTCCAAGCACAATAGTGGTAGTGGAATGCCTTGCTTGGGGTGAAATGATTAAAAAAGAAGTGTTTACCTACATAAAATCGTGATATAAGAGGAAGAGTTTGGCACCTCGAAGTTTTGTAATGGTTAGCAGGCTTGTCTGTTAAATCTGAGTCGTGAGTTCGATTCCCTTACTTTCGGCCTTGTGCCACGTCAATATAAAAGGAAGAGTTTTGGGGTGAGAAAGGACCGAGAGAGTTGCGAGTAATACCTGAACGGATCTCTTACATTCTCTTTTCTCTCTTCATTCAAAGAACGAAAGAAAGAACATTCATATAGTGCCATAAGTCGGCTGCTTGTGGTCGTCAAAAAATCAGTCGATACGCATTAACTCTGGAACTCACTCTCACTCTCGCACGCGCGCTCTCTGTTATCTATACATTCTTTCATAAAGTTGTCTGACAACAGAAAGAAAAAGAGAAGAAGAAAGAATTCTACTACTATTCAAGTGTGCACGTAGATAAAAATAACAACTAAATATTTCTTCTTATCTTCAAGAAACTAAACACTTAGAAAATATTATTACGCAGCAAAAGCTTCTGATGACTACATAACTTGATATAACAAATTAATAAATATCATCAATATTATTATAAAAAGAAGGAGCCCCTCGAGGTGGCGTCATGGTTAGCAAGCTTGTCTCGCTAGAATCATTATAACTGAAGAGTGGGTTCGTTCTTCATTGGGTGTCTCTTACTTTCGTAAGGTTAGATGTGACACAAGGTCTATTTATTGTGGATCTTCCGGCCATATAGCCAGGCCAAAAAATGTCTGTCTATTTTTCCCCAGTCGTGATTCTACCCTTCGGCGGAACCACGACTGGGTTAGTGCTCTCTGCTCGGAAGCAGGGAGCGCTCTCTACCCGAAGGCAGAGGGCTTGACAGTGTCATAGAGTCATCAGTATAATGACGGAGACCTTATTTACCAACCTTCCCACGTAAGGTTAGATGTGACACAAGGTCTTTTTATTGTGGGTATTCCCGGCCATATAGCCAGGCCAAAAAATGTCTGTCTATTTTTCCCCAGTCGTGATTCTACCCTTCGGCGGAACCACGACTGGGTTAGTGCTCTCTGCTCGGAAGCAGGGAGCGCTCTCCACCCGAAGGCAGAGGGCCGACAGTATCATAGTTACAGTGGCAAATGCCGATTGCGAAGTGCTGTAATGTTTAACATGGTTGTCTGGCTAGAAACATAACAACTGAGTAGTAATTCCGACCCTCACTGGGTGTCTCTTACTTTTAGTCTTGTGCCACGTCTAATTATTATTGTAAATAAGTGAGATTTTTATCTTTCAATCATTGTGCAACATTTTGATCTTTCAAATGTGGGAAGTGAATTGTTAAACTATTCCATTACCATGAGCTATCCCTGTTAGTACTGCAGTTAACGTCATCGATTTATGAGGTTTCTGTTATTAAGCACAGTTTTTGGTTGTGATTCCCTAGAAACATTTCTCAAGTTAGAAGAGATATGGTCCTTGCTCAAATCTAGAGGGTTCATGCGCCTGAACCATTCTCTAATCAAAATCACCCCATGCAAAGCAGTAAATCCACTGTGACACAACGTGTTACAAGTTTTTTTTTCAATCGTTTCACCCCAAGCAAGGCGGTACTGCCACTGATGCGCAGGGAGTAAGGTACATAAGAGAATAAAAGTTTAGGCAGGAGGGGTGCGAAGAGAAAGACGAACCAGTTACAGTGGGTGTCAGAGAAAGAACAAGAAAAGTATGTGAACAGAGGGGTTAAGATAGTTGCGAAAGTAGAGAGAAAGGAAAAAAACAAGATACACGGGGTGATGGAGAAAGGATTGGAGTCAAGTAGATAACAGATAGGAACTGACATTGCATTTAAATTCCTGGAGGTTGTAGTAAATATACGTAAGGGAATTCCACAGGCGGGAAGTGCGAGAAAAGAGGCTGATGGTGTAGAATTCGCGTCTGTATTTAGTTCATTTCACTGTAAAAGGGTGGAACCTTGTAGCCAGTCTGCTTGCACGAGTAAATTGTTGTGGAGTGGGCACCAGTGACCTAACTTCGTCAGAGCAGAAGCCATGAAAATATTTGTAGAAGAGACAGAGAGATGGAAGAATTAGGAACAGAATCATTATTAATGAGCGGAAAGAAAAAAGTCATCAGGAAAACAGTAGATAGCGATTGACATTGCATTTAAATTTTTGTTTTAATCTGTATCATCCCATGCAAGGCAGTAAAGCCACTAAGACACAAGGGGTTACAGGGTGGGGAAGAAATAGGAGCAGAAACTTTAATAATGAGCAGGAAGAGGAAAGAGTAATCAGGAGGACAGTAGATAGCGATTGACATTGCATTTAAATTTTTGTTTTAATCTGTATCATCCCATGCAAGGCAGTAAAGCCACTAAGACACAAGGGGTTACAGGGTGGGGAAGAATTAGGAACAGAAACATTAATAATGAGCGGAAAGAGGAAAGATTAATCAGGAGAGCAGCGAGTGACATTGCATTTACATTTTTGCACATTAAATTAGGCTGGAAAGAGATTCCACAAGCGAGAATTTTGAAAAGACTGTTAGGATAGAACATACAGCTATAAATGACCAGCTAAATTGTAAATTTATGAAGTCTGACCGCCAGTTTAGTGCTTCAATTCTGTAAGTCTAGGTTAAAAGGAAAGAGCTCATACAAACATTTACCATGAAGGTATTTATAGAAAAGACACAGGTAGGCAACATTACAGCAGTGAAGAAATGACTGAAGCCGAGCCACCAGATCAAAACCATTAATATTGCTGATTCTTTGGAGTGTGTCAAGGAGCTCAAGTTGAATAGCAGAGGTACTGAACCATATGTGGTAGCAATATTCTGAGCATATGGAAAACATCTAGATATGTCAAATGAATTGGCTGAATCATTGTAATAACAACAAATAAAATTTGTCTTAAAGAACCATTGTATACAAACCTACATCTTATAAGTAGATCATGTACGATAACATACGTATACTGTTAGGGCCCCGCTCCTATTTGACTACAAATGGACTGTTCCCATTGCTATATATAGCAATGGTGGATTCTCTATAGTCAGTGAAGAGTTAGTCACACTTCCGGTGGCGTACCGGAAGTAATCACGTATACACACGTCTTACGACGGATTGGACTCTTGTATCTTTCTATTGTAAATATTACTAATCACTTCTGTGCATACTAACCGTCTTTCCGCGGAATACAACTTATATTCTGATTCTGTTGTTAAGTTATTCATTTATACTTGGCGACATAACATATACAAACAACATAGGGACACGTTCGCTGACCGACCATGCAACCCGAGTTTGAATCTCACCATGGTCGACTTGTTAGGAAGGTGACTTCTTGATGATATTGGGTGGGCTGAGGTGTGACATCTTTAGAATGTATCTAAAAAAATGATACTGCAGATTGACCAAAGCCTATGTCTGGGTGTCGGTGGTTAGGATAATATAACGTCAGAAGTCATCGTGACTTAGGGTTTGAGTGGGTTGGCATTGTTCAGGCTGTTGCACATTAAATTCGGCTGAAAAGCATTGGACCAGAAGAGATTCCATAAGCGAGAACTTTGAGAAACTTAATTGTTAGCATAAACCTTACAGCTATAAATGACCAGCTGTACTTTAAGTTTATGACGTCTGACCGCCAGTTTAGTGCGTCAATTCTATAAGTCTAGGTGAAGTAGGGAAAAGTTCATCCAAACAATTACCATGAACGTATTATTAGAAAAGACACAGAGACACAGAGAGGCAAATTTATAACAGTGGGAAAGTGACTTTCCAGAATTAAAAATTAATTGTAGTTCTTAGTCTCAGCCATGATACCATTTACTCAGAGGACTTATTTAGCCTTCACAATTCAGTTTACGAGGAAAAAAAACTTATTCGATATCGATACCAGGAAATCAAAATTTGAATTATTTCCATTCATTTTTTTTTCAGTCTGATTTCAACTGGAAACAACTCTTGCTTTTTAGTCTTTCGTGCCAACGTTCCAAGAGTCTGAGCTCCAGGACTATGGATTAGTTTTAAAACTTTCATTGCACCCGAGCAACGCCAGGCTATACTGTCAGTAGATGAATAATGTAAGCATTTATTCTCTATTAAGTATTAAGTATTTATAAAAGCTTCGTAACTTTTATCGGAATTCGAGCCTTTCGCTCAGGGATTTATACACTACTTGACCCCCTATAAATCAGTTATCTTTCGTCTAATTCTTTTTCACAGCCGTCTCACTAACGTCAGTTAAGTGCCATACGTGAAACATGCTTGGGCGATCATGTCTCGAAAGAAACATGACTGACTGGGCAGAAGGTTATCCTGCAGTAGGTTGCCATTACTTTCTGCGGTAAACTGGTTGCCGACCAAGGCTATAGAACCCAATCAGTCCTGTTATTTGACTCATAGTTCGAGGGGAAGAGATGTATAATATTATTAAGTAGTAATTAGTGGGGGATCAGTTTACTACTTCATAACAATAGAAAACAGGTCCCCCACTTCATTCTCAGTAGAAACCTTAATCATGTTTCCAACTATGATATTCAGTCAGTCAGTTAAGTGTCATACGTGATACACGCGTGGGTGATCATGTCTCGAAAGAGACATGACTGACTGGGCAGAAGATTATCCCGCAGTAGGTTGCCATTTCTTTCTGCGGTAGACTGGTTGACAGCCAAGGCTATAGAACCCAATCTGTCCTCTTATTTAACACATAACTGGAAGGAAGAAACGGATTAATACCTTTCCCAAGGGTATTTGCGCGTAAGTGAATGCAAGGAATTCAACTGGAATTCGAACTCGGCTTCCCGATTTCTCGTTCCTAACCGATATTCACTGCACCACAACGCACATCCGCGCATCTCGAATAAGGAAAATAACTTTGTTTTATAACCGAACGCAAACGGTGACCTTTATTGATTTTTACTTATATAAACGGTTTTAATTCTTCTCTTCTCCCTCCAGCTATGGGTAAAATAGCATGAAAATCTATTTTGACCTTGATTCCAACAGCTGATCACCCTACTTTCAAACTGTTATACAAATGTAGGGTATTCTTCTATTTTACCCAGTTTATTATTTTAGTCTTAGTAGAAGAAACTACAATCTTATCTCCAGACTTTGATGTACGTCTCTCAAAAGGTATCCAACATAGCGCCGTATCTCATTTAGTTTTCGACGTTTAGTGCGTTAGTGAAAAGATTTTTATAAAGCCACAAGTTTTGAATTCCAAGAAGTCACAATTGGACAGTTATACTTTTAACAAATTCTAGTCCCGGATATGTGCATTGTGGACTAGTGGATATAATTTCCGAACGAAAAATCGTGAGAGCCGAGTTTGAACGAACGTTAAAGTCGTTGCATTCACTTTCGCGCAAATACTTATGGAAACAGTTTTAATTCTTCTCTTCTCCCTCCAGCTATGGGTAAAATAGCATGACAGATTGTGTTCTGTGTGCTTGGTTGGCAACCAGTCTACCACAGAAAATTATGGCATTCATATGAGGGAAAATCCTTTGTCCAGTCACTCATGTCTCTTTTAAGACATGCATATATCACGTATGGTACTAAATCGAATAACTGAACATAATATATAAAATTATAATTACAGTTTCTAAAGTCGGGGATCGGTTTTCTATAACTATGAAGTAATAAAATGATCCTCCTAGAATTAGTACAAATTAATATAATCAGAAATTAATACAATTAAAGTTTCTGTTTAATCTAAAGTGGGGGATCTGTTTTCTATTGTTATTAAGTAATAAACTGATCCCCCATAAAATAATACTTATGAATATAATAATATAATCTATTTTTACTGCCTCTAGCTACAGCATGAATAGCAGAACAGATTGGGTTCTATAGTCTGGGTTGGCAACCTGTCTACTGCAGAAGGTTATGAAAACTACTTCGGGAATATCCTCTGCCTAGTCACTCATGTCTTGAAAGAGACATGATCGACAGACTGTGTATCACGTTTGCCACTTAACTGACAGAGTCCCTGTTATTGGCGAGTTGGAATATACTGTTTTACCTCCATTTTTTACATTGGCTCTTGTTCTCCTCTTGATTGCTATATTTACGAACATTATTTTAATGGCCGGGTTAGTTTGTTCACGTTTTATTCCAGTTGAAAAAAAAAAACGTTAGTTTGATTCAATGATTTGATTCTAAGAATTTGGTATTCATTACCTGGCTACAGCAGTCGAGAACAAAACCTTGAATTTGAACTTTGTGTTGAGCTAAAGACAATCAAGTAAGATATCCAGAAGATATGAAACGAGAAAACGATCTACCCCAGTTATCGAAATAAAGTTTACAGTTCGAAATTCTAACCTCCTGACTAAAGTAGAAGCGTACAATCCCTTGAATAAAACACTGCGCCTCCTTGGGTTAACTCTCACAACAGACCTCAAGTGGAATGACTATATAGAATCCATAACTAAATCCGCTGCTAAGAATGTCGGTTCTCTGTGCAGGACCATGAAGTTTTTCCCAGCTGAGACCATCCTGCACATGTACAAATCTACATTCTGCCCGTGCATTGAATACTGCTGCCATATTTGGTCGGGTGCTCCTACTACCCACCTAGGGGTCCTTGAGAAAATTCAACGGAGAATCTTCAATATGATCCATCCCGACTTGGCAGCTCGGATACAGTCACTTACACACCAGTGCAATGTGGCTTCCCTGTGTCTCTTCTACAAAGACTTCCATGGCTTCTGGTCTGATGAACTTAGCTCACTGTATACGAATATACTCGAGCCACAAGTTTAGCAACTAGGTCCTACCCTTTTACCGTTAAACTAATAAGATGTAAACGCAAATTCTACTCTAACTCTCCAAGAATTTAAATGTAAAGTCAATAGTCCTTTTCTATCTCACCAACTTGCATCCTCTCTCTCATGCTCTCATTTCATTTTTGTAGTATTCTCATCCCTCGCCTACCCGCTTCCTGACAGCCACTTTATTCTGACACTCCTTCTCATAACCTTCCTCCTATGTAACCCCCTGCACAAGAGTGGCAGTATAATGCATTGCTTTGGGCGATACGATTATAAAAAAAAATTAAAATAAAATTAAAAATGAGAACAGCCCGAAAAGTGTAAATACTTACATCATCTCAGAAATAAAGTCAGTCAGTTAAGTGCTATACTTTAGGGCGATCATGTCTCGAAAGAGACATGACTGACTGTACAGAAGATTTTTCCCGTAATAGGCTGCACTTACATTCTGCAGTAGACTGATTGCTATCCAAGACTATAGAGTCCAATCTGTCCTGTTATTTAACCTATTCATAGAGGAAAGAGATGGATTAATACCTTTCTCAAGGGTAATTTCTCGTAAGTGAATACAAAGAATTCAACTGCAATTCGAAACTTGCTCTCCAATTTCTAATTCCCAGCCGTTATCCACTGCACAACAACGACAAATATTAAAACGATATTTGATTAATATTCAAAACCGGAGATCCAATTGGCTGAAGCTGTAATGATTCAAAAGAATTTTGAATTTTTGAATGACACGGATGATGGCATCGCCTAAGAAATACGTGTATGGAGATTTCCTAAGCGCAATTTTTTAAAATTATATCACCCCAATCAAGGCGGGAACGCCACTGATGTGCAGGGGGCTACATAAGAGTGAAAGGATTAGAGGAGAATGAGGAGAAAGACGAACCAGTTAGAAAGGAGCAAGAGAAGGATGGGAATACTGGTGTGATGACAGGGCAATCATGTCTCGAAAGAGACATGACTGACTGGGCAGAAGATTATCCCGCAGTAGGTTGCCATTGCTTTCTGCGGTAGACTGGTTGACGACTAAGGCTATAGAACCCAATCTGTCCTATTATTTCAAACATAACAAGACGGGGGAAGTGATGTACTATATTATTATGTAGTAATTAGTGGGGGATCATTTTATTACTTCAAAACAATAGGAAATCGATCCCCCACTTTATACCCAATAGAAGCCTTAATCATGTTCTCAACTATTATATTCAGTCAGTCAGTTAAGTGCCATACGTGATACTCGCTTGGGCGATCATGTCTCGAAAGAGTCATGACCGACTGGGCAGAAGATTATCCTGCAGTAGGTTGCCATTGCTTTCTGCGGTAGACTGGTTACCGGCCAAGGCTATAGAACCCTATCTGTCCTGCTATTTAACCCATAACTGGAAGGAAGAGACGGATTAATACATTTCCCAAGGGTATTTGCACGTAAGTGAATACAATGGATTCAGCTGGAATTCGAACTCGGCTCCCCGGTTTCTCGTTGGGAGACGATATCCACTGTACCACAACGCACATCCTGAATCGAGATATAAAATATGTGAAGCATTATGTAAGATTCATAGGAGGTGTGAATTTTAATTCCCAGAATGTCTCTATAGTGTCGCTGCTGTAATGAATCAGGAAATTCTGGTCATGCGCTAACTTTCAGTTTCTTCTGATTCATGAAATATTAAGAGACTGATGCCAGTTGCGGGGCTGTGAATATCGACTCGCAATGAGACATCAGAGAGCCGAGTTCGAATTCCAGTTGAATTAGTCGCGTTCACTTACGCACAAATACTCTTAGGAAAGGAATTAATATATTTCGCCTCCACCAGCTAAGAATTTTATGCGAAAATCTTCTAACCAGTGTGTATCACGTATGACAATCAACTAACTTGAATAGCAGGGCAGCTTGTGTTCTATAGCCTTGGTTGGCAACCAGTCTACCGCAGAATAAAATAGCAACCTCCTGCAGGAAAATATTTGCCTAGTCATTAACGGATCAAAAGAGATATGATCGTCTAATTGTCTATCACTTGTGGCACTCAACTGACTGACTTGAATAACAGGGCAGATTATGTTCTATAGCCTTGGTTGGCAACCAGTCTACCGCAGAATAAAATAGCAACCTCCTGCAGGAAAATATTTGCCTAGTCATTAACGGATCAAAAGAGATATGATCGTCTAATTGTCTATCACTTATGGCCCTCAACTGAGTGACTTGAATAGCAGGGTAGATTAGGTTCTATAGCCTTGGTCGGCAACCAGTCTAGCTCGCACGGATGATAAAGAGGTTTCCGTAGGGTCAACAACCCAACCTGAATAAAAAAAGGCTCATTACAGAAAAATCAACGAAGTGATGTTTACAATTCTGTTTGACCTCATCCAGTCCTTCCTCTCTAACCGCACATTAAAGGTGGTATTAAATGGGCATGCCTCCCAAAACTACCAGACGAACACAGGCGTCCCTCAAGGTTCTATCCTAGGTCCCACGCTATTTCTGATCTACATTAATGATCTCCCCGACACCATTAGATCCCAAGTTGGCATGTATGCCGACGACACAACAATCTACTCCCGCATCGATCAGAAACCAGGTCTGGACGACAAAGTGAACCTCGCTGCCGCACTTGAAAGGGACCTCCAATCCGTAGTGACCTGGGGTAGGAAATGGTTGGTACTTATTTATTTGACAAAAAGTACAAAATTCTGGCACAAGGCCAACAAATGGGAGGGGGAACAAAAACTTGGGTTGGTCTTCCGTAACTATCTTATACCTAGCTAATCCGATTCACGACCCATACATACGTTACAATTTTCTCATTCACCATAAAAATTTGTCCATCAACACTCATACTTATCATACACCAAAATACCGCAGTAACATACCAGGGACCTAAAAACGCCCCAAATGTACATAAAAATTTGTTTATTTACAATATTTACAATAGTGTACAAAAATAAATTTAAAACTTTATTCATGAAATGACATGATGGGAAGGGGGAATGAAGAAACAAAAAACCCCAAAACAAAAAACAATTTCAAATGAATATATATACACAATGTTAGTAAGACCCAAACACACCCACATAATTAAAGAGGCCACTGTATTCTGCCTTAAAAAAGGGACAAAATCAAGCAGCTCTCTTTCTAAGGGGAATGGAGAAGCAGGGGGCAAAAATAAATTGGACTGGAGAATGTATAAGGCTGACCCAGCCGAGAGTGAAAACGGGACAAAATAATACTTGGACAATGGGAATCTCGAACTGGATCATAACAAAAGCAATGGAGCCGGGAACAGGCCAGGACAAACACATTCACTCACATTAACTAGGCACAAAAAGACTTCTTACCTTAACCACGGGAGGGGTTCCAAAGGAATCCACCCCGATGCAACTAGCAGATCTAAAAGAGAAAATCAAGGCTAGCCCCGGTCACGCGAACCAGGCTCGCCGCATATACCCACCTTTCGCTGAACTCTGTCGGGTGCAGCCGTTTCCGTTCAGTTCTAATCTTCATTTTGAGCTGGTGCTCAAAATATCGGATTAGATCCTGATCCGAAAGACGACCGCCCCGCAAGACTTCCTCCAGACGCGTCATCCAAATCACCATTCTAGCCGTGGCCAGTAGCGACAGAAACACCATCCGCTTCACTCCAGAGTACGGGGGCGACACATTGTCCACAGCGTATGCGCGATCAATGAGCACAAGCTCCCGCGGCGCGATACGAGCAGTCAACTCGCCGACACGCGCCCACAACGGGCGAACGCGCGAACAATGGAAGAAGGCGTGCGCAGACGTCTCCTTAATTCCAAGGACGCAACGTTCACAATCTGGCAAATCCGCCAGGCCCATTGCGAAACGCTTGTCGTTGAGAGACAAACCATTCCGAGCCAATCGCCAGGTCAGAGAAAACTCAGAGTTGTTGAGCCAATCCGCACCTGGCGCCCAAGACCAATGAGAGCGATACTCCTCTCTCGACATGCCGAGCTTACTCCACAGTTCATCCTTCACGGCGCCCTCCACTAATCCCCGATAGAAGATTCTCCTAGGCCGTGAAAGGTCACTGGACCATGGAATGGCCCGAAGGGCCGTCAGACATTCGAGCAGGAATTTCGGCCGCCCCCAAGGCCTATTGCTAGTCCTTAGGAGCGGGGGAGTGATAGTGAGGCTAGGGAACATGTCCCTCACTACCCCCGCAAGCAACCGATCTTCCTCCAACGCGCGCCTGAGGAATGCCAACCTCGAAGCGAGCACGTGGCTCCTCAAGTGTGGCATCCCCAGACCCCCTTGACACGGACGGAGGCAACAGACTCCTTTGTCGACCATGTGTTTGCGTCCTCTCCAAAGACAGGAGAATAGCAAACGCTCGAGCGCCTTCTCATGATCGTCACAAAGGGGAAGTACAGACAGCCGGTAAAGGATTCTGGGAAAGAGGTATGTATTACACACCTCCGCCAGACCCTTCACGGAGAGACTCCGTCGACGCCAAATCTCGACCGACGCGCCGACCTTTGCCTGTACTTCTGACCAGTTTTTCTCCAACTGTAAGTCCGGACCGAACCAAACTCCGAGGAGCTTGACCGGCCCGTCCGTCCAGTCGAAGGGCCCCGGGAGGGCAGAACGCTTCCAGGCACCTAACCGCAAGCCGGACGACTTGTCGCGGTTAATTCTGGCCCCTGTTACCTGTTCGTACCGTTCAAGCGCCTTCTGTACCGCCCTTATGTCCCTGCGGGAGGACACAAAGGTCGTTACGTCATCGGCGTACGCGGAAACCCTGGCTCGAGCTCCTCCAGGGACAGCAATTCCACGCAGGACCGGACTGCACGTCTCGTCCCTTAGCCGGCGAAGGAGAGGATCCAACGCCAGGACGTAAAGGAGAGGCGACAGTGGACAACCCTGTCGGACCGACCTAGACAGCGCGAAAGCGCCCGACAGCTTCCCGTTCACCTGTACCACAGCCTTGGGGGAGCGATACAGAAGGCTAATCCAGCGGCTGAAGTCGGGTTTGAATCCGGCGGCCTGCAGGACAGCAGCCAGGTAGCCATGGTCAATCCTATCAAATGCCTTGGACTGATCCAAATTGATCAGCGCGGCCTCTTCGTCGTCTTCTACACCCTCTACGATCGTGCGAATCAAGTGCAGGTTGCTCTGAATTGTTCGTCCCTTCACAGAACAAGTCTGATCCGGTTCCAACAGAGACTCGGCAACTAGCTGCAAGCGATTCGTCAGGATCTTGGCCAAAATCTTTAACTCTGTGTTTAGCAGAGTTATGGGCCTGTAATCATCTAATCCCCGCCCAACCTTCTTGCCTTTTCCCAACAGCGTGATCACGCCCCTGGTGATCCGACCGGGGATGGACCCCTGCCGAAACCAGTGGTTGAACACGACAGTCAAGAGCGGGACAAAAAGGTGCGACATCCTCAAGTACAATTCATAGGGCAAACCATCCAAACCTGGCGACTTGCCACTGCCGGTCTTCTTCAAAGCCGCGTAGACTTCGTCCTCCGTAATCTCCCCTTCGCAGCTAGCCGCTTCAGCCGGCAAAAGCCGGGGAAAGTCAGCCAAATAGCTGCGAAACTCCTCGTCACGGAGACCAGGCTCCTTGGTAAACCGGTGTTCGAAATGCTGCCGGAACGCCTCGCACATGTCGTCGGTGGACCGAAGGAGATGCCCTCCGGGTCGCGCACCTCTCGAATGTACCGATCGCCGGCCCGACGAATTTCTTCCTTGCGCAGTTCTGCGCCCATGTTCACAGCTTCGGAAGACATCTTGCTTAACTTAGCCCTAATTACCTGACCCATATAGCGCTCGCTAGTCGTGCGCCTCAGGGCCTCCCTGGCTAAGGCTATCTCGAGGGGATCCCCACCAGCCTCCGCCCGGGCGAAATTAGCACTAAGTGTCTTTGCCTCCGCAGCCTTATCTAGTTTGAGCCGCTGGCTATATTTGGTGGCGAAAGACCTAATGGAGTCCTTAAGGTTAACCCACCACTTATTCCCAATGACTCGCCCAATTAACGCCCGCTGAACTAGTTTTGTCAGCTGGTCACGAAAGTCCCGCCTGTCCAGTAAGGACTGATTGAACTTCCAATAACCAGCCAACCTAGGCCTAAAGTCTAACACCACACGGGCACAAACGAGTTTGTGGTCCGTGTAGCCTAGCCAGTGGAACGTTGGACATTCTAAGAAGTCTATGTCGGCCACTCTCACTAACATCCTATCCAGGTACGCAGATACCCGGGTAGAAGGCCAATTAAGCGCCCACGTCCACATACTCCCATCCGGATGATCGACCCGGTATCTATCGACGAGACCAAATTCGTCGATCAGATCAACCAGGCTGCGATCATCATTCCTCCCGCTAGCGCCCCTCCCTCTATCCCATTTGGGGGTTAGGATGGCATTCCAGTCCCCAACTAAGATTAGCCGTGTTGAATGCACCATAAAGGGCTCCAACAGCCGAAAGAAAGAGACACGCTCACCTTGCTTATTGGGCGCATAAACCACAATCAGCCGGAACAATTTGCTTTTCACTGCAATATCGGCCACGATCAGCCGGCCCTCGGCACCGACATGGACAAGGTCAACCCTCGCGTCCAGGGTACGCTTGACCAGCAAAGAAACACCTCTGGCTTGCCGGCTCCCATATGCTGAATAGACGACAAAGTCGTTAGACAGCACACAAGAGTCGACTTCGCAAACAAAGTGAGTCTCTTGGATCGCGGCCACATCCACGCCGAAGGACAAGAGGTCACGAAGCAGGCGAGCCGCCTTACCCCGATCCCTCAGGCCCTTCGCATTCAAGCTGGCTATCTTAATAGACATCTTTTAAACCTGAAAAAGAGAAAAAGAAAAACAGGCAACAAAGGCTCTCTAGATGCATACGGGGCGAAAATCTCGGGCAGACAGGACCCCGACGGACTGTCCCAGGGAACCAGTTCCTATGTCGGACGTAATCCGTCCGTCTGAGACAATACCGCCGACGTCCGTGGGGTACATTAGTTTTACCACCCTATATAAACTGGGGTGGAGTAAAACAGGGAACCTCCCCGAACAATTTTTAGACATTTTTCTAAGTTCTGCTGAGCTTTCAATGTACATCCTTAGTTTAGGATAAAGTTTTTTCGCTTCCGCGATGTGGTCCCAGACCCGCAGGTTACCCCCGGTATTCTGTACGAGGGTAATTACTCCTGGGGCCTGGGGAAAGTTTTTGGGGTCCTCCGTAGATAGACCGTCAACTGTGGTCATCTTCAGCAGTGGTTTGAGTAGTTTTCGTCTTTGTGACGACCACCCTGCAGAGATGTCCTCCTCTACTTTCAATAGCGCTTCCCCTTTGGGCAGGGCTTTTATCTTTTTTGCCCGAGTGGGAGTGGACATAGGAGAAGGGGAGAGAGTGGGGGATAAAGCAACTGGTCTCAGGTGGGTTAATTTAAAGGTCGGGGACTGGGAAGCTTTCCGCGGGGACGAGGGGAGGCTTCTTGCCTTTTGCGCATACGTTTGCCTCTCCGGTGAGGCAGGAAGCGAGGAGCACCTGTGTGTTGTCGAACTCCTTTCTCTGCTCTTCCGCCGATTCTTGAAGTTCTCTTGCTGCTCTTCTTCGTCCTCCCGGCTGCGTTTCAACGACGCCGATCTTTGAGTCTCCATGGGCTCTTCCCTTGGTTGTTCCTTCGGGCCCTCATTTTGGGGAGGTTTTTTTGCCTTCCCCTGCTTGGTAGCTGCTTTGGGTGATGAGGGCACCTTTGACTCCGAAGGCTCCTGAGGTGGCGAGGGCGTTTTGGTCGGAGAAGGCGTTTTGGTCTGAGAAGGCGTTTTGGCCGGAGAAGGCGATTTCTCCGCTAGTGCCTTCGCCTTCTTTTTCTTGCCGACCGTCTGCCACTCATTCACCTTATCCGGAACAGACGATTTCGCCTCCGTTGGAGCTTCTGGTTGTTTCGCTGCCGGTTTCTCCTGCTGCTGCTTTGCTGGCTGGGTCCCAGGGGCCGGATCCTTTTTCGGGCACGCCTTGGCGACGTGATTGGAATCGCCGCAGACCCAGCAGAAGGGCTTCCTCCCCTCAACGATCACGTAAATTGATCTTCCCCTGCAGGTGATAATGTTGGGGATATTCCCGATCTTTTTTTGCTCGACCGTCACCTGCAGGGTGACGTCACCGGTGAGAAAGCCCTGCTTCGAGGTGAGCGCCTTCACCTCTTCGACCATGCCGAATTGTGTGAAAAACACCCCGACATGGTCTAACGAGATGTCCATGGGCACGCCGTGGAGAGTGATCTTTGATCTGCGCATGCCCATGTATTCTGTATCCAGGCGCAACGTCTTTGTTTCCATAAAGGAGCCGGCCAGTTTTCTTGCTTCCTCCGCAGAGCCAAGTAGAACATCCCACACGGCGTGGCTGCGCCTAGCCACCATCTTTCCATTGATCTTCAAGGCCTTGATGGCCTCCTCCACCACGTCCCTGCTGACCCCGATAAGTTTGCGACTTTTCGGATCCCTGGTCAGCAGGGAAAGGATCCTGGGCTCAATGTTACTGAGCGTCTCGGGCACCGAGATAATCTCCGCTCCTGTCACGTATTTAGCGTATTTCTCCTTTAGAGACTCATAATACGCTGAATCCTTCCGCACTTTCTGGATGGTCCCCCCGGTCCAAGCCTTGTCGGGGGAAACCGTGTCTGCTGAACACCGCTGCCCGTCCTCCTTAGACGTAGAGGGCACCGGAGATGCAGGAGCTGCTGGTAGGGTTGCTACTCCTGGTCCTTTTTCCAAGGAGAGGGGTGAGGCAGGCAACCGCCAATCCCCCTCCTTTCCTCCCACCGAGGCCGTGGTGGGAGGAACGATCACATCTGGCCTATCGGAGGCCATTGCCTCCTAAGAGGCTAAGCGCGAGACACCTGCCTCCGGTGTTTCGCGTCCTTCGCAGGTCGCTACTTTACGCAGCCCAAGCAATAAACTTGGGTGGAGACCACAATGCCACACTTGACCAAAGTAATAGTAAGTATCACAGTGGAACAGATACTACACTTTGATCCAAACCAAACCGACCACGCAAACACAAAAAAGTCTGAGTAGGAAATGGTTGGTACTTATTTATTTTGCCAAAAGTACAAAATTCTGGCACAAGGCCAACAAATGGGAGGGGGTACAAAAACTTGGGTTGGTCTTCCGTAACTATCTTATACCTAGCTAATCCGATTCACGACCCATACATACGTTACAATTTTCTCATTCACCATAAAAATTTGTCCATCAACACTCATACCTATCATACACCAAAATACCGCAGTAACATACCAGGGACCTAAAAACGCCCCAAATGTAATTAAAAATTTGTTTATTTACAATATTTACAATAGTGTACAAAAATAAATTTAAAACTTTATTCATGAAATGACATGATGGGAAGGGGGAATGAAGAAACAAAAAATCCCCAAAACAAAAAACAATTTCAAATGAATATATATACACAATGTTAGTAAGACCCAAACACACCCACATAATTAAAGAGGCCACTGTATTCTGCCTTAAAAAGAACAAAATCAAGCAGCTCTCTTTCTAAGGGGAATGGAGAAGCAGGGAACAAAATAAATTGGACTGGAGAATATATAAGGCTGACCCAGCCGAGAATGAAAACGGGACAAAATAACAATGGACAATGGGAATCTCGAACTGGATCATAACAAAAGTAATGGAGCCGGGAACAGGCTAGGACAAACACATTCACTCACATTAACTAGGCACAAAAAAGACTTCTTACCTTAACCACGGGAGGGGTTCCAAAGGAATCCACCCCGATGCAACTAGCAGATCTAAAAGAGAAAATCAAGGCTAGCCCCGGTCACGCGAACCAGGCTCGCTGCATATACCCACCTTTCGCTGAACTCTGTCGGGTGCAGCCGTTTTCCGTTCAGTTCTAATCTTAATTTTGAGCTGGTGCTCAAAATATCGGATTAGATCCTGATCCGAAAGACGACCGCCCCGCAAGACTTCCTCCAGACGCGTCATCCAAATCACCATTCTAGCCGTGGCCAGTAGCGACAGAAACACCATCCGCTTCACTCCAGAGTACGGGGGCGACACATTGTCCACAGCGTATGCGCGATCAATGAGCACAAGCTCCCGCGGCGCGATACGAGCAGTCAACTCGCCGACACGCGCCCACAACGGGCGAACGCGCGAACAATGGAAGAAGGCGTGCGCAGACGTCTCCTTAATTCCAAGGACGCAACGTTCACAATCTGGCAAATCCGCCAGGCCCATTGCGAAACGCTTGTCATTGAGAGACAAACCATTCCGAGCCAATCGCCAGGTCAGAGAAAACTCAGAGTTGTTGAGCCAATCCGCACCTGGCGCCCAAGACCAATGAGAGCGATACTCCTCTCTCGACATGCCGAGCTTACTCCACAGTTCATCCTTCACGGCGCCCTCCACTAATCCCCGATAGAAGATTCTCCTAGGCCGTGAAAGGTCACTGGACCATGGAATGGCCCGAAGGGCCGTCAGACATTCGAGCAGGAATTTCGGCCGCCCCCAAGGCCTATTGCTAGTCCTTAGGAGCGGGGGAGTGATAGTGAGGCTAGGGAACATGTCCCTCACTACCCCCGCAAGCAACCGATCTTCCTCCAACGCGCGCCTGAGGAATGCCAACCTTGAAGCGAGCACGTGGCTCCTCAAGTGCGGCATCCCCAGACCCCCTTGACACGGACGGAGGCAACAGACTCCTTTGTCGACCATGTGTTTGCGTCCTCTCCACAGACAGGAGAATAGCAAACGCTCGAGCGCCTTCTCATGATCGTCACAAAGGGGAAGTACAGACAGCCGGTAAAGGATTCTGGGAAAGAGGTATGTATTACACACCTCCGCCAGACCCTTCACGGAGAGACTCCGTCGACGCCAAATCTCGACCGACGCGCCGACCTTTGCCTGTACTTCTGACCAGTTTTTCTCCAACTGTAAGTCCGGACCGAACCAAACTCCGAGGAGCTTGACCGGCCCGTCCGTCCAGTCGAAGGGCCCCGGGAGGGAAACACCCTTCCAGGCACCTAACCGCAAGCCGGACGACTTGTCGCGGTTAATTCTGGCCCCTGTTACCTGTTCGTACCGCTCAAGCGCCTTCTGTACCGCCCTTATGTCCCTGCGGGAGGACACAAAGGTCGTTACGTCATCGGCGTACGCGGAAACCCTGGCTCGAGCTCCTCCAGGGACAGCAATTCCACGCAGGACCGGACTGCACGTCTCGTCCCTTAGCCGGCGAAGGAGAGGCTCCAACGCCAGGACGTAAAGGAGAGGCGACAGTGGACAACCCTGTCGGACCGACCTAGACAGCGCGAAAGCGCCCTCGACAGCTTCCCGTTCACCTGTACCACAGCCTTGGGGGAGCGATACAGAAGGCTAATCCAGCGGCTGAAGTCGGGTTTGAATCCGGCGGCCTGCAGGACAGCAGCCAGGTAGCCATGGTCAATCCTATCAAATGCCTTGGACTGATCCAAATTGATCAGCGCGGCCTCTTCGTCGTCTTCTACACCCTCTACGATCGTGCGGATCAAGTGCAGGTTGCTCTGAATTGTTCGTCCCTTCACAGAACAAGTCTGATCCGGTTCCAACAGAGACTCGGCAACTAGCTGCAAGCGATTCGTCAGGATCTTGGCCAAAATCTTTAACTCTGTGTTTAGCAGAGTTATAAGGGCCTGTAATCATCTAATCCCCCCGCCCAACCTTCTTGCCTTTTTCCCAAGCAGCGTGATCACACCCCTGGGTGATCCGACCGGGGATGGAACCCCTGCCGAAACCAGTGGTTGAACACGACAGTCCAAAGAGCGGGAACCAAAAAGGTGCGACATCCTCAGGAAGTACAATTCATAGGGCAAACCATCCAAACCTGGCGACTTGCCACTGCCGGTCTTCTTCAAAGCCGCGTAGAACTTCGTCCTCCGTAATCTCCCCTTCACCGCAGCTAGCCGCTTCAGCCGGCAAAGCCAGGGAGAAGGTCAGCCAAATAGCTGCGGAAACTCCTCGTCACGGAGACCAGGCTCCTTGGTAAACCGGTGTTCGAAATGCTGCCGGAACGCCTCCCCGCACATGTCGTCAGTGGACCAGAAGGAGATGCCCCTCCGGGTCGCGCACTTCTCGAATGTACCGATCGCCGGCCCGGACCGAATTTCTTCCTTGCGCAGTTCCTACGCCCATGTTCACAAGCTTCGGAAAGACATTCTTGCTTAACTGGCTCTAATTACCTGGCCCCATATAAGCGCTCGCCCCTAGTCGTGCGCCTCAGGGCCTCCCTGGCTAAGGCTATCTCTAGGGAATCCCCACCAGCCTCCGCCCGGGCGAAATTAGCTCTAAGTGTCTTTGCCTCCGCAGCCTTATCTAGTTTGAGCCGCTGGCTATATTTGGTGGCGAAAGACCTAATGGAGTCCTTAAGGTTAACCCACCACTTATTCCCAATGACTCGCCCAATTAACGCCCGCTGAACTAGTTTTGTCAGCTGGTCACGAAAGTCCCGCCTGTCCAGTAAGGACTGATTGAACTTCCAATAACCAGCCAACCTAGGCCTAAAGTCTAACACCACACGGGCACAAACGAGTTTGTGGTCCGTGTAGCCTAGCCAGTGGAACGTTGGACATTCTAAGAAGTCTATGTCGGCCACTCTCACTAACATCCTATCCAGGTACGCAGATACCCGGGTAGAAGGCCAATTAAGCGCCCACGTCCACATACTCCCATCCGGATGATCGACCCGGTATCTATCGACGAGACCAAATTCGTCGATCAGATCAACCAGGCTGCGATCATCATTCCTCCCGCTAGCGCCCCTTCCTCTATCCCATTTGGGGGTTAGGATGGCATTCCAGTCCCCAACTAAGATTAGCCGTGTTGAATGCACCATAAAGGGCTCCAACAGCCGAAAGAAAGAGACACGCTCACCTTGCTTATTGGGCGCATAAACCGCAATCAACCGGAACAATTTGCTTTTCACTGCAATATCGGCCACGATCAGCCGGCCCTCGGCACCGACATGGACAAGGTCAACCTTCGCGTCCAGGGTACGCTTGACCAGCAAAGAAACACCTCTGGCCTGCCGGCTCCCATATGCTGAATAGACGACAAAGTCGTTAGACAGCACACACGAGTCGACATCGCAAACAAAGTGAGTCTCTTGGATCGCGGCCACATCCACGCCGAAGGACAAGAGGTCACGAAGCAGGCGAGCCGCCTTACCCCGATCCCTCAGGCCCTTCGCATTCAAGCTGGCTATCTTAATAGACATCTTTTAAACCTGAAACGAAAAAACAAAGAACATGCAACAAAGGCACTAGTCGCATACGGGGTAGAAATCTCGGGCAGAGGGGACCCCGACGGACTGTCCTAGGGACCCTGTTCCTACATCGGACGTAATCCGTCCGTCTAGGACAATTCCGCCGACGTCCGTAGGGTAGTTTAGTTTTACCACCCTATATAAACTGGGGTGGAGCAAAACTGGGAACCGCCCTGCACAATTTTTGCTCATTTTTTTTAGTTCTGGGGTGCCTTCTTGCACCATTATAATGTTCTTAAAATACTTTTTAGCTTCTGAAATGTGGTCCCAGACCCTCAGGTTGCCACCGGTATTTCTTACCAGGGTGATGACACCTGGGGCCTGGGGAAAGTTCCTCGGATCCTCCGTGGACAAATTATTCACTGCCGTTAGCCTTAACAAAGGCTTTAGAAGTTTCCGCCTCTGCGAGGACCACTCGGAGGCAATGTCCGGAAGGGTTGACTCTTAGGAGCTCATCCCCATGTGGCAGGCCTTTTTTTCTTTTTGGCCTGAGTGGGAGTGGGCACAGGAGCAGGGGAGGGGGTGGGGGTTAGGTGAAAAATGCTTCAAGGGGGTCAATTTGAAGGTCGGGGACTGGGAGGCTTTACGCGGGGAAGAGGGAAGGCTCCTCGCTTTCTGGGCGTAAGACATCCTTGCCGGAGAGACCGGCAACGAAACACATTTAGGTTTGGTACTCCTCTCCCGACTTCTCTCCCTACTCCGACTCCTTCTGCGACTCTTGGGTGTTTCGTGTCGCTCTTCCTCGAACTCCCTTCCACGTTTTAGAGAGCCCGACCGCTCAACCTCCTCCATTTTCTCCGGTTTTGGGGGAGATTTGCCTTGCTTTTCTTGCTTGGAGGGCGATTTCTCTACCATTGACTCCTTCGGTTTTGTCGGAGCCTTGGTGGGTGCCTTGGCGGGTGACGGTGCCTTTGATGGTGAAGGCGTCTTTGATTTTTTCCTTGCCACCACCTGCCACTCGCCCTCCTTGTTAGCTACTGGTTCTGATGCAGGGGCTGCAGGAACTGGTTTCGGCGATGGAGGCGCAGGCTTCGCTTTCTCCGCCTGCTGCTTGGATGACTGGGTGTCGGGGGCCGGCTTCTTCGCTGTGCACGTCTTGGCAACGTGGTCCGCCGCCCCACACACCCAACAGCAAGGCTTCCTGCCCTCTACGATGACGAAAATCGCCCTCTTCCGGCACGTCAAGATGTTGGGGATTTCTTCTGCCTTTTTTTTTGATAGTGTTACTTGCAGGGTCATATCCCCTGTTAAGTAACCCGCTTTAAGAACGTCCCGAGGAGACCTCGGCCACCCTTCCAAATTTGGCGAAATACGCCCCTATATGATCCTCGGTGATGTCCATGGGGACGCCATGCAAGGTAATCTTCAACTTGCGCGCCCCCATGTATTCCGTCAGTAGAACCACTTTTTCTGTCTCTAGGGTGACCCCGGCTAGCTGCTTGGCCTCCTCGGCCGTTCCCAGCAGTACGTCCCACACCGCATTACTTCTTCGGGCCACTGCTTTTGCCTTGATGTCGAGAACCTTGATGGCCTCCTCTACACTTTCTCTACTGACCCCGACAACCTTCTTCAATTTGGGGTCCTTGGTAATTAACGTAATTATTCGGGCCTCAATATCTGCCAACCGCTCAGGCACCGATAACAGTTCTGTGCCTTGAATATAGTTGGCGTATTTTTCTTTGAGACCCTCATAATATTCCTCTCCTTTCTTGACGATCTTAACTCCTTTCCATCCAGGAGTTGAAGGCTTCGGAGATCCTGGTCCTGGTAATCCTGGAAGAGTTGGTACAGCCGTAGAAACTGTAGCTGGTAGTGAAGGGGGATTATCCCGAGGCGGTAGAGCCCAATCCCCCTCCTTTCCTCCCACCGAGGCCGTGGTGGGAGGAACGACTTCTAACGGCCCATTAGTGGCCATCGCCTCAAAGAGGCCTAACACCGGATAGTGTTTCCCGGTGTTTCGCGTTTTACAACACTACTTTACCTTGGCCCGAGCAATAAACTCGGGCTGGAAAACAGTTCTCCAACCAAAAAGCACTCGTAAATATCACGGAGGAACAAATACTTGTACTTATTGGCTTCCCTAAACAACCACTCAAACACCATAAAGGGGTAGGAAATGGTTGGTACTTATTTATTTTGCCAAAAGTACAAAATTCTGGCACAAGGCCAACAAATGGGAGGGGGTACAAAAACTTGGGTTGGTCTTCCGTAGCTATCTTATACCTAGCTAATCCGATTCACGACCCATACATACGTTACAATTTTCTCATTCACCATAAAAATTTGTCCATCAACACTCATACCTATCATACACCAAAATACCGCAGTAACATACCAGGGACCTAAAAACGCCCCAAATGTAATTAAAAATTTGTTTATTTACAATATTTACAATAGTGTACAAAAATAAATTTAAAACTTTATTCATGAAATGACATGATGGGAAGGGGGAATGAAGAAACAAAAAATCCCCAAAACAAAAAACAATTTCAAATGAATATATATACACAATGTTAGTAAGACCCAAACACACCCACATAATTAAAGAGGCCACTGTATTCTGCCTTAAAAGAACAAAATCAAGCAGCTCTCTTTCTAAGGGGAATGGAGAAGCAGGGAACAAAATAAATTGGACTGGAGAATATATAAGGCTGACCCAGCCGAGAATGAAAACGGGACAAAATAACAATGGACAATGGGAATCTCGAACTGGATCATAACAAAAGTAATGGAGCCGGGAACAGGCTAGGACAAACACATTCACTCACATTAACTAGGCACAAAAAAGACTTCTTACCTTAACCACGGGAGGGGTTCCAAAGGAATCCACCCCGATGCAACTAACAGATCTAAAAGAAAAATCAAGGCTAGCCCCGGTCACGCGAACCAGGCTCGCCGCATATACCCACCTTTCGCTGAACTCTGTCGGGTGCAGCCGTTTCCGTTCAGTTCTAATCTTAATTTTGAGCTGGTGCTCAAAATATCGGATTAGATCCTGATCCGAAAGACGACCGCCCCGCAAGACTTCCTCCAGACGCGTCATCCAAATCACCATTCTAGCCGTGGCCAGTAGCGACAGAAACACCATCCGCTTCACTCCAGAGTACGGGGGCGACACATTGTCCACAGCGTATGCGCGATCAATGAGCACAAGCTCCCGCGGCGCGATACGAGCAGTCAACTCGCCAACACGCGCCCACAACGGGCGAACGCGCGAACAATGGAAGAAGGCGTGCGCAGACGTCTCCTTAATTCCAAGGACGCAACGTTCACAATCTGGCAAATCCGCCAGGCCCATTGCGAAACGCTTGTCGTTGAGAGACAAACCATTCCGAGCCAATCGCCAGGTCAGAGAAAACTCAGAGTTGTTGAGCCAATCCGCACCTGGCGCCCAAGACCAATGAGAGCGATACTCCTCTCTCGACATGCCGAGCTTACTCCACAGTTCATCCTTCACGGCGCCCTCCACTAATCCCCGATAGAAGATTCTCCTAGGCCGTGAAAGGTCACTGGACCATGGAATGGCCCGAAGGGCCGTCAGACATTCGAGCAGGAATTTCGGCCGCCCCCAAGGCCTATTGCTAGTCCTTAGGAGCGGGGAGTGATAGTGAGGCTAGGGAACATGTCCCTCACTACCCCCGCAAGCAACCGATCTTCCTCCAACGCGCGCCTGAGGAATGCCAACCTCGAAGCGAGCACGTGGCTCCTCAAGTGCGGCATCCCCAGACCCCCTTGACACGGACGGAGGCAACAGACTCCTTTGTCGACCATGTGTTTGCGTCCTCTCCAAAGACAGGAGAATAGCAAACGCTCGAGCGCCTTCTCATGATCGTCACAAAGGGGAAGTACAGACAGCCGGTAAAGGATTCTGGGAAAGAGGTATGTATTACACACCTCCGCCAGACCCTTCACGGAGAGACTCCGTCGACGCCAAATCTCGACCGACGCGCCGACCTTTGCCTGTACTTCTGACCAGTTTTTCTCCAACTGTAAGTCCGGACCGAACCAAACTCCGAGGAGCTTGACCGGCCCGTCCGTCCAGTCGAAGGGCCCCGGGAGGGAAACACCCTTCCAGGCACCTAACCGCAAGCCGGACGACTTGTCGCGGTTAATTCTGGCCCCTGTTACCTGTTCGTACCGTTCAAGCGCCTTCTGTACCGCCCTTATGTCCCTGCGGGAGGACACAAAGGTCGTTACGTCATCGGCGTACGCGGAAACCCTGGCTCGAGCTCCACCAGGGACAGCAATTCCACGCAGGACCGGACTGCACGTCTCGTCCCTTAGCCGGCGAAGGAGAGGCTCCAACGCCAGGACGTAAAGGAGAGGCGACAGTGGACAACCCTGTCGGACCGACCTAGACAGCGCGAAAGCGCCCGACAGCTTCCCGTTCACCTGTACCACAGCCTTGGGGGAGCGATACAGAAGGCTAATCCAGCGGCTGAAGTCGGGTTTGAATCCGGCGGCCTGCAGGACAGCAGCCAGGTAGCCATGGTCAATCCTATCAAATGCCTTGGACTGATCCAAATTGATCAGCGCGGCCTCTTCGTCGTCTTCTACACCCTCTACGATCGTGCGGATCAAGTGCAGGTTGCTCTGAATTGTTCGTCCCTTCACAGAACAAGTCTGATCCGGTTCCAACAGAGACTCGGCAACTAGCTGCAAGCGATTCGTCAGGATCTTGGCCAAAATCTTTAACTCTGTGTTTAGCAGAGTTATGGGCCTGTAATCATCTAATCCCCGCCCAACCTTCTTGCCTTTTCCCAACAGCGTGATCACGCCCCTGGTGATCCGACCGGGGATGGACCCCTGCCGAAACCAGTGGTTGAACACGACAGTCAAGAGCGGGACAAAAAGGTGCGACATCCTCAAGTACAATTCATAGGGCAAACCATCCAAACCTGGCGACTTGCCAATGCCGGTCTTCTTCAAAGCCGCGTAGACTTCGTCCTCCGTAATCTCCCCTTCGCAGCTAGCCGCTTCAGCCGGCAAAAGCCGGGGAAAGTCAGCCAAATAGCTGCGAAACTCCTCGTCACGGAGACCAGGCTCCTTGGTAAACCGGTGTTCGAAATGCTGCCGGAACGCCTCGCACATGTCGTCGGTGGACCGAAGGAGATGCCCCTCCGGGTCGCGCACTTCTCGAATGTACCGATCGCCGGCCCGACGAATTTCTTCCTTGCGCAGTTCTGCGCCCATGTTCACAGCTTCGGAAGACATCTTGCTTAACTTAGCTCTAATTACCTGACCCATATAGCGCTCGCTAGTCGAGCGCCTCAGGGCCTCCCTGGCTAAGGCTATCTCTAGGGGATCCCCACCAGCCTCCGCCCGGGCGAAATTAGCACTAAGTGTCTTCGCCTCCGCAGCCTTATCTAGTTTGAGCCGCTGGCTATATTTGGTGGCGAAAGACCTAATGGAGTCCTTAAGGTTAACCCACCACTTATTCCCAATGACTCGCCCAATTAACGCCCGCTGAACTAGTTTTGTCAGCTGGTCACGAAAGTCCCGCCTGTCCAGTAAGGACTGATTGAACTTCCAATAACCAGCCAACCTAGGCCTAAAATCTAACACCACACGGGCACAAACGAGTTTGTGGTCCGTGTAGCCTAGCCAGTGGAACGTTGGACATTCTAAGAAGTCTATGTCGGCCACTCTCACTAACATCCTATCCAGGTACGCAGATACCCGGGTAGAAGGCCAATTAAGCGCCCACGTCCACATACTCCCTTCCGGATGATCGACCCGGTATCTATCGACGAGACCAAATTCGTCGATCAGATCAACCAGGCTACGATCATCATTCCTCCCGCTAGCGCCCCTCCCTCTATCCCATTTGGGGGTTAGGATGGCATTCCAGTCCCCAACTAAGATTAGCCGTGTTGAATGCACCATAAAGGGCTCCAACAGCCGAAAGAAAGAGACACGCTCACCTTGCTTATTGGGCGCATAAACCGCAATCAACCGGAACGACTTGCTTTTCACTGCAATATCGGCCACGATCAGCCGGCCCTCGGCACCGACATGGACAAGGTCAACCTTCGCGTCCAGGGTACGCTTGACCAGCAAAGAAACACCTCTGGCTTGCCGGCTCCCATATGCTGAATAGACGACAAAGTCGTTAGACAGCACACAAGAGTCGACTTCGCAAACAAAGTGAGTCTCTTGGATCGCGGCCACATCCACGCCGAAGGACAAGAGGTCACGAAGCAGGCGAGCCGCCTTACCCCGATCCCTCAGGCCCTTCGCATTCAAGCTGGCTATCTTAATAGACATCTTTTAGTTCTGAAAAGAAAAAACAAAGAAACATGCAACAAGGCACTAGTCGCATACGGGGTAGAAATCTCGGGCAGAGGGGACCCCGACGGACTGTCCTAGGGACCCTGTTCCTACATCGGACGTAATCCGTCCGTCTAGGACAATTCCGCCGACGTCCGTAGGGTAGTTTAGTTTTACCACCCTATATAAACTGGGGTGGAAAAAACTGAAAACCGCCCTCACAATTTTTTGTTTGCTTTTTTTTTAGTTCTGGGCGCCTTCTGCACCATTATAATGTTCTAAAATACTTTTTAGCTCTAAATGTGGTCCCAGACCCTCAGGTTGCCACCGGTATTTCTTACCAGGGTGATGACACCTGGGGCCTGGGAAAGTTCTCGGATCCTCCGTGGACAAATTATTCACTGCCGTTAGCCTTAACAAAGGCTTTGTGAAGTTTCCGCCTCAGAGACCACCTCGGAGGCAATGTCCGGCCGGGACTCAGAGCCTAATCCCCATGTGGCAGGCCTTTTTTTCTTTTGGCCTGAGTGGGAGTGGGCACAGAGCAGGGGAGGGGTGGGGGGTTGGTGAAAAATGTCAAGGGGGCCTAATTTGAAGGTCGGGGACTGGAGGTTTTCTTACGCGGGGAAGAGGGAAGGCTCTCGCTTTCTGGGCGTAAGACATCCTGCCGGAGAGACCGGCAACGAAACACACGGGGTTTGGTACTCCCTCCCCGACTTCTCTCCCCCTACTCCGACTCCTTCTGCGACTCTGGGTGTTTCGTGTCGCTCTTCCTCGAACTCCCTTCCACGTTTTAGAGAGCCCGACCGCTCAACCTCCATTTTCTCCGGTTTGGGGAGATTTTGCCTTGCGCTTTTTTCTCTTGCTTGGAGGGCGATTTCCTCTACCATTGACTCCTTCGGTTTTGGCTTGAGCCTTGGTGGGTGCCTTGGCGGGTGACGGTGCCTTGGATGGTGAAGGTGTCTTTATTTTCTCCTTGCACCACCTGCCACCAGCCTCTCCTGTTAGCTTACTGGTTCTGATGCAGGGGCTGCAGGAACTGTCAAGGGATGAGCAGGCTTCGCTTTCTCCGCCTGCTGCTTGGATGACTGCGTCGGGCCGCTGTGCACGCTTTGGCAACGTGGCCGTTCCACACACCCAACAGCAAGGCTTCCCGCCCCCCTCTACGATGACGAAAAATCGCCCTCTTCCGGCACGTCAAGATGTTGGGGATTTCTTCTGCCTTTTTTTTTATTAGTGTTACTTGCAGGGTCATATCCCCTGTTAAGTAACCCGCTTTAGAAACGTCCCGGAGGAGACCTCGGCCATTCTTCCAAATTTGGCGAAATACGCCCCTATATGATCCTCGGTATGTCCATGGGGAGCCATGCAAGGTAATCTTCAACTTGCGCGCCCCCCATGTATTCCGTCAGTAGAACCACTTTTTCTGTCTCTAGGGGTGACCCCGCTAGCTGCTTGGCCTCCTCGGCCGTTCCCAGCAGTACGTCCCACACTGCATTACTTCTTCGGGCCAAGGTCTTCCTGGAGGTCGAGGAACCTTGAGGCCTCCTCTACATCTTCACTGGACCCCCGACAACCTTCTTCAATTTGGGGTCCTTGCAATTAACGTAATTATTGGCCCCTACATTCACACCGCTCAGGCACCGACAACAGTTCTGTGCCTTGAATATAGTTGGCGTATTTTTCTTTGGAGACCTCATAATATTCCTCTCCTTCTTGACGATCTTAACTCTTTCCATCCAGGAGTTGAAGGCTTCGGAGATCCTGGTCCTGGTAATCCTGGAAGAGTTGGTACAGCCGTAGAAACTGTAGCTGGTAGTGAAGGGATTCTCCCGGAGGCGGTAGAGCCCAATCCTCCTTTCCTCCCACCGAGGCCGGTGGGAGGAACGACTCTTCACTCCGCCTATTAGTGTCATCGCCTTCAGAGGCCTAACACCGGATAGTGTTTCCCGGTGTTTCGCGTTTTAGCAACACTACTTTAATTTTGGCCCGAGCAATAAACTCGGGCTGGAAAACAGTTCTCCAAACCAAAAGCACTCGTAAATATCACGGGAGGAACAAATACTTGTACTTATTGGCTTCCCTAAACAACCACTCAAACACCATAAAGGGGTAGGAAATGGTTGGTAATTATTTATTTGCAATAAATTACAAATTCTGGCACAAGGCCAACAAATGGGAGGGGGAACAAAAACTTGGGTTGGTCTTCCGTAACTATCTTATACCTAGCTAATCAGATTCACGACCCATACATACGTTACAATTTTCTCAGTCACCATAAAAATTTGTCCATCAACACTCATACCTATCAAGCACCAAAATACCGCAAAATCATACCAGGGACCTAAAAACACCCCAAATGTACATAAAAATTTGTGTATTTACAATATTTACAATAGTGTACAAAAATAAATTTAAAACTTTATTCATGAAATGACATGATGGGGAGGGGGAATGAAGAAACAAAAAACCCCAAAACAAAAAACAATTTCAAATGAATATATATACATGGGTTAGTAAGACCCAAACACACCCACATAATTAAAGAGGCCACTGTATTCTGCCTTAAAAGACAAAATCAAGCAGCTCTCTTTCTAAGGGGAATGGAGCAGCAGGGCAAAAATAAATTGGACTGGAGAATATATAAGGCTGACCCAGCCGAGAGTGAAAACGGGACAAAATAACAATGGACAATGGGAATCTCGAACTGGATCATAACAAAAGTAAAGGAGCCGGGAACAGGCTAGGACAAACACATTCACTCACATTAACTAGGCACAAAAAAGACTTCTTACCTTAACCACGGGAGGGGTTCCAAAGGAATCCACCCCGATGCAACTAGCAGATCTAAAAGAGAAAATCAAGGCTAGCCCCGGTCACGCGAACCAGGCTCGCCGCATATACCCACCTTTCGCTGAACTCTGTCGGGTGCAGCCGTTTTCGTTCAGTTCTAATCTTAATTTTGAGCTGATGCTCAAAATATCGGATTAGATCCTGATCCGAAAGACGACCGCCCCGCAAGACTTCCTCCAGACGCGTCATCCAAATCACCATTCTAGCCGTGGCCAGTAGCAACAGAAACACCATCCGCTTCACTCCAGAGTACGGGGGCGACACATTGTCCACAGCGTATGCGCGATCAATGAGCACAAGCTCCCGCGGCGCGATACGAGCAGTCAACTCGCCGACACGCGCCCACAACGGGCGAACGCGCGAACAATGGAAGAAGGCGTGCGCAGACGTCTCCTTAATTCCAAGGACGCAACGTTCACAATCTGGCAAATCCGCCAGGCCCATTGCGAAACGCTTGTCATTGAGAGACAAACCATTCCGAGCCAATCGCCAGGTCAGAGAAAACTCAGAGTTGTTGAGCCAATCCGCACCTGGCGCCCAAGACCAATGAGAGCGATACTCCTCTCTCGACATGCCGAGCTTACTCCACAGTTCATCCTTCACGGCGCCCTCCACTAATCCCCGATAGAAGATTCTCCTAGGCCGTGAAAGGTCACTGGACCATGGAATGGCCCGAAGGGCCGTCAGACATTCGAGCAGGAATTTCGGCCGCCCCCAAGGCCTATTGCTAGTCCTTAGGAGCGGGGGAGTGATAGTGAGGCTAGGGAACATGTCCCTCACTACCCCCGCAAGCAACCGATCTTCCTCCAACGCGCGCCTGAGGAATGCCAACCTCGAAGCGAGCACGTGGCTCCTCAAGTGTGGCATCCCCAGACCCCCTTGACACGGACGGAGGCAGCAGACTCCTTTGTCGACCATGTGTTTGCGTCCTCTCCACAGACAGGAGAATAGCAAACGCTCGAGCGCCTTCTCATGATCGTCACAAAGGGGAAGTACAGACAGCCGGTAAAGGATTCTGGGAAAGAGGTATGTATTACACACCTCCGCCAGACCCTTCACGGAGAGACTCCGTCGACGCCAAATCTCGACCGACGCGCCGACCTTTGCCTGTATTTCTGACCAGTTTTTCTCCAACTGTAAGTCCGGACCGAACCAAACTCCGAGGAGCTTGACCGGCCCGTCCGTCCAGTCGAAGGGCCCCGGGAGGGAAACACCCTTCCAGGCACCTAACCGCAAGCCGGACGACTTGTCGCGGTTAATTCTGGCCCCTGTTACCTGTTCGTACCGTTCAAGCGCCTTCTGTACCGCCCTTATGTCCCTGCGGGAGGACACAAAGGTCGTTACGTCATCGGCGTACGCGGAAACCCTGGCTCGAGCTCCACCAGGGACAGCAATTCCACGCAGGACCGGACTGCACGTCTCGTCCCTTAGCCGGCGAAGGAGAGGCTCCAACGCCAGGACGTAAAGGAGAGGCGACAGTGGACAACCCTGTCGGACCGACCTAGACAGCGCGAAAGCGCCCGACAGCTTCCCGTTCACCTGTACCACAGCCTTGGGGGAGCGATACAGAAGGCTAATCCAGCGGCTGAAGTCGGGTTTGAATCCGGCGGCCTGCAGGACAGCAGCCAGGTAGCCATGGTCAATCCTATCAAATGCCTTGGACTGATCCAAATTGATCAGCGCGGCCTCTTCGTCGTCTTCTACACCCTCTACGATCGTGCGGATCAAGTGCAGGTTGCTCTGAATTGTTCGTCCCTTCACAGAACAAGTCTGATCCGGTTCCAACAGAGACTCGGCAACTAGCTGCAAGCGATTCGTCAGGATCTTGGCCAAAATCTTTAACTCTGTGTTTAGCAGAGTTATGGGCCTGTAATCATCTAATCCCCGCCCAACCTTCTTGCCTTTTCCCAACAGCGTGATCACGCCCCTGGTGATCCGACCGGGGATGGACCCCTGCCGAAACCAGTGGTTGAACACGACAGTCAAGAGCGGGACAAAAAGGTGCGACATCCTCAAGTACAATTCATAGGGCAAACCATCCAAACCTGGCGACTTGCCACTGCCGGTCTTCTTCAAAGCCGCGTAGACTTCGTCCTCCGTAATCTCCCCTTCGCAGCTAGCCGCTTCAGCCGGCAAAAGCCGGGGAAAGTCAGCCAAATAGCTGCGAAACTCCTCGTCGCGGAGACCAGGCTCCTTGGTAAACCGGTGTTCGAAATGCTGCCGGAACGCCTCGCACATGTCGTCAGTGGACCGAAGGAGATGCCCCTCCGGGTCGCGCACCCCTCGAATGTACCGATCGCCGGCCCGACGAATTTCTTCCTTGCGCAGTTCTGCGCCCATGTTCACAGCTTCGGAAGACATCTTGCTTAACTTAGCCCTAATTACCTGGCCCATATAGCGCTCGCTAGTCGTGCGCCTCAGGGCCTCCCTGGCTAAGGCTATCTCTAGGGGATCCCCACCAGCCTCCGCCCGGGCGAAATTAGCACTAAGTGTCTTTGCCTCCGCAGCCTTATCTAGTTTGAGCCGCTGGCTATATTTGGTGGCGAAAGACCTAATGGAGTCCTTAAGGTTAACCCACCACTTATTCCCAATGACTCGCCCAATTAACGCCCGCTGAACTAGTTTTGTCAGCTGGTCACGAAAGTCCCGCCTGTCCAGTAAGGACTGATTGAACTTCCAATAACCAGCCAACCTAGGCCTAAAGTCTAACACCACACGGGCACAAACGAGTTTGTGGTCCGTGTAGCCTAGCCAGTGGAACGTTGGACATTCTAAGAAGTCTATGTCGGCCACTCTCACTAACATCCTATCCAGGTACGCAGATACCCGGGTAGAAGGCCAATTAAGCGCCCACGTCCACATACTCCCATCCGGATGATCGACCCGGTATCTATCGACGAGACCAAATTCGTCGATCAGATCAACCAGGCTACGATCATCATTCCTCCCGCTAGCGCCCCTCCCTCTATCCCATTTGGGGGTTAGGATGGCATTCCAGTCCCCAACTAAGATTAGCCGTGTTGAATGCACCATAAAGGGCTCCAACAGCCGAAAGAAAGAGACACGCTCACCTTGCTTATTGGGCGCATAAACCACAATCAGCCGGAACAATTTGCTTTTCACTGCAATATCGGCCACGATCAGCCGGCCCTCGGCACCGACATGGACAAGGTCAACCTTCGCGTCCAGGGTACGCTTGACCAGCAAAGAAACACCTCTGGCTTGCCGGCTCCCATATGCTGAATAGACGACAAAGTCGTTAGACAGCACACAAGAGTCGACTTCGCAAACAAAGTGAGTCTCTTGGATCGCGGCCACATCCACGCCGAAGGACAAGAGGTCACGAAGCAGGCGAGCCGCCTTACCCCGATCCCTCAGGCCCTTCGCATTTAAACTGGCTATCTTGATAGACATCCTTTAAACCTGAAAAAGAAAAAGAAAAACAGGCAACAAAGGCTCTCTAATTGCATACGGGACGGAAATCTTTAGCAGAAAGGACCCCGACGGACTGTCCTAGGGAACCCGTTCCTACATCGGACGTAATCCGCCCGTCTAGGACAATCCCGCCGACGTCCGTGGGGTAAGTTAGTTTTACCACCCTATACAGACAGGGGTGGAGTAAAACAGGGAACCTCCCCGCACAATTCTTAGACATTTTTTTGAGTTCAGGAGTATTCTCCTGAACCATTCTCAGCTTTGGATACAGTCTTTTAACTTCACTGATGTGGTCCCAGACCCGCAGGTTACCCCCGGTGTTTCTCACGAGGGTAATTACTCCTGGGGCCTGGGAAAAGTTCCTGGGGTCATCCGTGGACAAATTGTCAACAGAGGTTAACCTCAGTAGCGGCTTCAATAATTTCCGCCTTTGTGACGACCACTCTGCGGTTAAGTCCTCCGGAATTTTCATAAGCTCTTCCCCCCGGGGCAGGGCTTTTTTCTTTTTTGCCCGAGCGGGAGTGGGCATAGGAGAAGGGGTGGGAGTGGGGGTTAAAATCACATGTTTTAAGGGGGTCAATTTGAAGGTTGGGGACTGGGAAGCTTTCCGCGGGGACGAGGGAAGGCTCCTTGCTTTATCAGCGTAAGAACGTCTCTCCGGAGATACCGGCAGTGATGAACATTTCGCAGGAATTTTTTTTTCCCTGCTTCTGCTTCTTCTTCGACTCTTGCTGGCTTCGTGGCGTTCCTCCTCCTCTTCCCTACCACGCTTCAGGGACGCTGATCTTTCCGTCTCCATGTCTTCCTCTACCACTTCCGGTTTTGGGGGGGATTTCTTCCCCTTCCCCTGTTTGGAGGGCGATTTTTCCACTGTCGGCTCTTTTGGCTTTGAAGGAGCCTTGGCAGGTGACGGCACCTTCGAAGGAGAAGGCGTTTTGGTCTTCTTCCTCGCCACCACCTGCCAATCGCCCTCCTTGTTCGCTCCTAGAGCTGGTGTTGGTGGCGCTGGTGCTGGTGTTGGTGACGCTGCTTCCTTTCCTCCTGTGGGTTTGTCCTGCTGCTTGGTTGGTTGGGTCTTCGGGGCCGGATTCTTTGTCGGGCACGCCTTGGCGACGTGCTCCGCCGCCCCACAGACCCAACAGCAAGGTTTCCTGCCCTCAACGATGACAAAAATGGCTCGTTTCCTGCAGGTGAGGATGTTTGGAATTTCTTCAATTTGCTTCTTGGAAAGGGTCATCTGCAGGGTCATGTCACCGTTCAGGAAACCCGCCTTAGAACGGCCCGAAGAGACCTCGGCAACCTTCCCAAATCTCGCGAAAAAGGCGCCGACGTGGTCCTCGGAGATATCCATGGGGACGCCGTGCAGTGTTACCTTTAACTTCCGCATCCCCATGTACTCTGTCAGGAACATGAGATTCTTGGTCTCCAGGACCACTCCAGTCAACTTCTTGGCCTCTTCGGGCGTGCCCAGCAGGACATCCCACGTTGCATTGCTCCTCCTCGCCACTGCCTTCGCTCTAATGTTCAGGGCCTGGATGGCCTCTTCCAAGCTATCCCTGTTGACCCCCACAACCTTTTGTGTTTTGCGGTCTTTGGAGATGAGGGATATTATCCTTGCTTCGACATCTGCCAACTTCTCTGGCACCGATAATAGCTCCGTGCCAGAAATGTAGCTTGCATATTTTTCCTTCAGGCTGTCATAATACTCCTCCCCCTTTATTTGCACCTTTCCTCCTTTCCAGCCAGAGGTAGAAGGTTTGGGGGAGGCTGGCACTGCCGCTGTTACCGGTCCGGGTCCTTCTGCTGGTACTTCTACGGAGGGTGACTCCCGAGGCGGTAAAGCCCAATCCCCCTCCTTTCCTCCCACCGACGCCGTGGTGGGGGGAACGACTTCCACCGGCCCATCTGTGGCCATTGCCACAAAGTGGCCGAACACCGGACAACTGTTTTTCCGGTGTTTCGCGCGAGAAACGCTACTTTACCGTGGCCCGAGCTATAAACTCGGGCTGGAAAACCAGATTGTCAAGAAACAAGGAACTAACAAATATCACTGCGGAACAAATGTCAAACCTTGTTCTTATTACCATTCACTACACAACAAAAAGCCGGGTAGGAAATGGGTGGTACTTATTTATTTGTCAAAAAGTACAAATTCTGGCTCAAGGCCAAACAATGGGGAGGGGGAACAAAAACTTGGGTTGGTCTTCCGTAACTATCTTATACCTAGCTAATCCGATTCACGACCCATACATACGTTACAATTTTCTCATTCACCATAAAAATTTGTCCATCAACACTCATACCTATCAAGCACCAAAATACCGCAAAATCATACCAGGGACCTAAAAACACCCTAAATGTACATAAAAATTTCTGATTTTTACAATATATACAATATCTTACAAAAATAAATTTAAAACTTTATTCATGAAATGACATGATGGGGAGGGGGAATGAAGAAACAAAAAACCCCAAAACAAAAAACAATTCCAAATGAATATATATACACAATGTTAGTAAGACCCAAACACACCCACATAATTAAAGAGGCCACTGTATTCTGCCTTAAAAAAGGACAAAATCAAGCAGCTCTCTTTCTAAGGGGAATGGAGAAGCAGGGGGCAAAAATAAATTGGACTGGAGAATGTATAAGGCTGACCCAGCCGAGAGTGAAAACGGGTCAAAATAATACTTGGACAATGGGAATCTCGAACTGGATCATAACAAAAGCAATGGAGCCGGGAACAGGCCAGGACAAACACATTCACTCACATTAACTAGGCACAAAAAGAACTTCTACCTTAACCACGGGCGGGGTTCCAAAGGAATCCACCCCGATGCAACTAGCAGATCTAAAAGAGAAAATCAAGGCCGCATATACCCACCTTTCGCTGAACTCTGTCGGGTGCAGCCGTTTCCGTTCAGTTCTAATCTTCATTTTGAGCTGGTGCTCAAAATATCGGATTAGATCCTGATCCGAAAGACGACCTCCCCGCAAGACTTCCTCCAGACGCGTCATCCAAATCACCATTCTAGCCGTGGCCAGTAGCGACAGAAACACCATCCGCTTCACTCCAGAGTACGGGGGCGACACATTGTCCACAGCGTATGCGCGATCAATGAGCACAAGCTCCCGCGGCGCGATACGAGCAGTCAACTCGCCAACACGCGCCCACAACGGGCGAACGCGCGAACAATGGAAGAAGGCGTGCGCAGACGTCTCCTTAATTCCAAGGACGCAACGTTCACAATCTGGCAAATCCGCCAGGCCCATTGCGAAACGCTTGTCGTTGAGAGACAAACCATTCCGAGCCAATCGCCAGGTCAGAGAAAACTCAGAGTTGTTGAGCCAATCCGCACCTGGCGCCCAAGACCAATGAGAGCGATACTCCTCCCTCGACATGCCGAGCTTACTCCACAGTTCATCCTTCACGGCGCCCTCCACTAATCCCCGATAGAAGATTCTCCTAGGCCGTGAAAGGTCACTGGACCATGGAATGGCCCGAAGGGCCGTCAGACATTCGAGCAGGAATTTCGGCCGCCCCCAAGGCCTATTGCTAGTCCTTAGGAGCGGGGGAGTGATAGTGAGGCTAGGGAACATGTCCCTCACTACCCCCGCAAGCAACCGATCTTCCTCCAACGCGCGCCTGAGGAATGCCAACCTCGAAGCGAGCACGTGGCTCCTCAAGTGTGGCATCCCCAGACCCCCTTGACACGGACGGAGGCAACAGACTCCTTTGTCGACCATGTGTTTGCGTCCTCTCCACAGACAGGAGAATAGCAAACGCTCGAGCGCCTTCTCATGATCGTCACAAAGGGGAAGTACAGACAGCCGGTAAAGGATTCTGGGAAAGAGGTATGTATTACACACCTCCGCCAGACCCTTCACGGAGAGACTCCGTCGACGCCAAATCTCGACCGACGCGCCGACCTTTGCCTGTACTTCTGACCAGTTTTTCTCCAACTGTAAGTCCGGACCGAACCAAACTCCGAGGAGCTTGACCGGCCCGTCCGTCCAGTCGAAGGGCCCCGGGAGGGAAACACCCTTCCAGGCACCTAACCGCAAGCCGGACGACTTGTCGCGGTTAATTCTGGCCCCTGTTACCTGTTCGTACCGTTCAAGCGCCTTCTGTACCGCCCTTATGTCCCTGCGGGAGGACACAAAGGTCGTTACGTCATCGGCGTACGCGGAAACCCTGGCTCGAGCTCCACCAGGGACAGTAATTCCACGCAGGACCGGACTGCACGTCTCGTCCCTTAGCCGGCGAAGGAGGGGCTCCAACGCCAGGACGTAAAGGAGAGGCGACAGTGGACAACCCTGTCGGACCGACCTAGACAGCGCGAAAGCGCCCGACAGCTTCCCGTTCACCTGTACCACAGCCTTGGGGGAGCGATACAGAAGGCTAATCCAGCGGCTGAAGTCGGGTTTGAATCCGGCGGCCTGCAGGACAGCAGCCAGGTAGCCATGGTCAATCCTATCAAATGCCTTGGACTGATCCAAATTGATCAGCGCGGCCTCTTCGTCGTCTTCTACACCCTCTACGATCGTGCGAATCAAGTGCAGGTTGCTCTGAATTGTTCGTCCCTTCACAGAACAAGTCTGATCCGGTTCCAACAGAGACTCGGCAACTAGCTGCAAGCGATTCGTCAGGATCTTGGCCAAAATCTTTAACTCTGTGTTTAGCAGAGTTATGGGCCTGTAATCATCTAATCCCCGCCCAACCTTCTTGCCTTTTCCCAACAGCGTGATCACGCCCCTGGTGATCCGACCGGGGATGGACCCCTGCCGAAACCAGTGGTTGAACACGACAGTCAAGAGCGGGACAAAAAGGTGCGACATCCTCAAGTACAATTCATAGGGCAAACCATCCAAACCTGGCGACTTGCCACTGCCGGTCTTCTTCAAAGCCGCGTAGACTTCGTCCTCCGTAATCTCCCCTTCGCAGCTAGCCGCTTCAGCCGGCAAAAGCCGGGGAAAGTCAGCCAAATAGCTGCGAAACTCCTCGTCACGGAGACCAGGCTCCTTGGTAAACCGGTGTTCGAAATGCTGCCGGAACGCCTCGCACATGTCGTCAGTGGACCGAAGGAGATGCCCCTCCGGGTCGCGCACCTCTCGAATGTACCGATCGCCGGCCCGACGAATTTCTTCCTTGCGCAGTTCTGCGCCCATGTTCACAGCTTCGGAAGACATCTTGCTTAACTTAGCCCTAATTACCTGGCCCATATAGCGCTCGCTAGTCGTGCGCCTCAGGGCCTCCTTGGCTAAGGCTATCTCTAGGGGATCCCCACCAGCCTCCGCCCGGGCGAAATTAGCACTAAGTGTCTTTGCCTCCGCAGCCTTATCTAGTTTGAGCCGCTGGCTATATTTGGTGGCGAAAGACCTAATGGAGTCCTTAAGGTTAACCCACCACTTATTCCCAATGACTCGCCCAATTAACGCCCGCTGAACTAGTTTTGTCAGCTGGTCACGAAAGTCCCGCCTGTCCAGTAAGGACTGATTGAACTTCCAATAACCAGCCAACCTAGGCCTAAAGTCTAACGCCACACGGGCACAAACAAGTTTGTGGTCCGTGTAGCCTAGCCAGTGGAACGTTGGACATTCTAAGAAGTCTATGTCGGCCACTCTCACTAACATCCTATCCAGGTACGCAGATACCCGGGTAGAAGGCCAATTAAGCGCCCACGTCCACATACTCCCATCCGGATGATCGACCCGGTATCTATCGACGAGACCAAATTCGTCGGTCAGATCAACCAGGCTACGATCATCATTCCTCCCGCTAGCGCCCCTCCCTCTATCCCATTTGGGGGTTAGGATGGCATTCCAGTCCCCAACTAAGATTAGCCGTGTTGAATGCACCATAAAGGGCTCCAACAGCCGAAAGAAAGAGACACGCTCACCTTGCTTATTGGGCGCATAAACCGCAATCAACCGGAACAATTTGCTTTTCACTGCAATATCGGCCACGATCAGCCGGCCCTCGGCACCGACATGGACAAGGTCAACCTTCGCGTCCAGGGTACGCTTGACCAGCAAAGAAACACCTCTGGCTTGCCGGCTCCCATATGCTGAATAGACGACAAAGTCGTTAGACAGCACACAAGAGTCGACTTCGCAAACAAAGTGAGTCTCTTGGATCGCGGCCACATCCACGCCGAAGGACAAGAGGTCACGAAGCAGGCGAGCCGCCTTACCCCGATCCCTCAGGCCCTTCGCATTCAAGCTGGCTATCTTAATAGACATCTTTTAAACCTGAAAAAGAAAAAACAAAGAACATGCAACAAAGGCACTAGTCACATACGGGGAAAAAATCTCTGGTGGATGGGACCCCGACGGACTGTCCTAGGGACCCTGTACCTATATCGGACGTAATCCGTCCGTCTAGGACAATACCGCCGACGTCCGTGGGGTAGGTTAGCTTTACCACCCTATATAAGCAGGGGTGGAGGATAACCGGGAACCTCCCCGAACAATTTTTGCCCATTTTTTTAAGTTCAGGCGTGTTCATTGTTGCCATCCTTAATTTAGGGTAGTACTTCTTGGCATCTTCTATGTGGTCCCAGACCCTCAGGTTACCCCCGGTATTTCTTACGAGGGTAATGACTCCTGGGGCCTGGGGAAAGTTTGTTGGGTCTTCCGTGGACATTCCTTTTACTGCAGTCAGTTTGAGGAGTGGCTTCAGCAGTTTTCGCCTCTGCGAAGACCACTCCTCCACAATGTCCTCATCTACTTTACACAAAGCGTCGCCTTGGGGGAGGGCTTTCTTCTTTTTTGCCCGTGACGGAGTGGTAATAGGAGAAAGGGAGGGAGTGGGTGTTGCAGAAGTCTGTTTTTTCAAGGGGATCAAATTGAAGGTTGGGGACTGGGAAGCTTTGCGCGGGGAAGATGTTTGGCTTCTTCCATTGTCAGCATATGTGTGTCTGACCGGGGAAACCGGCAATGATGCACACTTGTCCGCATGTATGCTTCTTTCCGAGCTCCTGCCCCTTCTTCTGCTTTTTAGCTTGTCCTGCTGCTCCTCTTCTTCCTCTCTCCCGCGCTTCAAAGACGACGCTCTCCCTACCTCCATCGGTTCGTCCTTTTTGGGGGAGGAAACCCTTTCCCTCTCCTGTTTGGCGGGCGTATTTTTTGATGTAGTCTCCTTTTGTTTTGGGGGTGATTTGACAGGCGGTGGCACCTTCGCCGGCCCCTTGGCCGGAGAAGGCGTTTTTGCCTTTTTCCTCGCCACCACCTGCCAATCGCCCTCCTTGCTGGCTGCTGGTACTGGTGTAGGAGAGGCTGTCTTAACTACTTCCTTTGCTGGCTGCTGCTGCTTGGCTGGTTGGGCCTTTGTGGGGGGATTCTTAGACGGACAGATCTTTGCGACATGCTCCGCCGCCCCACAGACCCAACAGCAAGGCTTTCTGCCTTCTACGATTATAAAAATCGAACGACCCCTGCAGGTGAGGATGTTGGGAATTTTAGCGATGTTGTCCTTATTCAGGGTCACCTGCAGGGTCATGTCGCCCGTGAGAAAACCGGCCTTGGACCGCAGCGAGGAGACTTCGGCCACTCTTCCATATTGCACGAAGAAGGCGCCAACATGATCCTCGGCAATGTCCATGGGGACGCCATGCAGGGTGACCTTAACTTTTCTAGTACCCATGTACTCCGTATTGATCAGGAGAGTTTTGGTCTCCAAGACCACACCAATTAGGTTTCTAGCTTCTTGTACGGAGCCAAGCAGGACGTCCCACATGGCATTGCCTCTCCTCGCCACGGCCAACGCTCTAATTTTTAGGGCTTGTAGCCCCTCCTCGAGTGTATCCCGAGGGACGCCGACCAACTTCTTTGTCTTCGGGTCCTTAGTGTACAAGGTGATGACTCTCGCCTCTATTTGAGCCAACTGCTCCGGCACCGAGACGAGCTCTGTTCCTTTGATGTACTCTGCATAGTCCTTAGCAATCTTCTCGTAATAATCCTCCCCTTTTAGCGACATTTTTTTGCCTCCCTTCCACCCAGAGGTCGAAGGTAAGGGGGATGCTGGAGCTGCTGCTGGTATCACTGCTGGTACTGTAGAAGGGGGATTATCCCGAGGCGGTAGAGCCCAATCCCCCTCCTTTCCTCCCACCGACGCCGTGGTGGGAGGAACGCTTTCCATCGGCCCATCTGTGGCCATTGCCACAAAGTGGCCGAACACCGGATCACTGCTTCCCGGTGTTTCGCGTTGTTAGACGCTACTTTTACGCTGGCCCGAGCTATAAACTCGGGCTGGAAAGCAGTAAATCCAAGATACAGAGGACTAACAAATATCACGAAGGAACAAGTGTTATCCTTTGTTCTTTTACCCTAAACCACACAACAAAAAGCCGGGTGGGAAAGGGGTGGTACGTATTTATTTGCATAAAATACAAATTCTGGCTCAAGGCCAAACAATGGGGAGGGGGAACAAAAACTTGGGTTGGTCTTCCGTAACTATCTTATACCTAGCTAATCCGATTCACGACCCATACATACGTTACAATTTTCTCATACACCATAAAAATTTGTCCATCAACACTCATACCTATCAAGCACCAAAATACCGCAGTAACATACCAGGGACCTAAAAACGCCCCAAATGTACATAAAAATTTGTTTATTTACAATATATACAATAGTGTACAAAAATAAATTTAAAACTTTATTCATGAAATGACATGATGGGAAGGGGAAATGAAGAAACAAAAAATCCCCAAAACAAAAAACAATTTCAAATGAATATATATACACAATGTTAGTAAGACCCAAACACACCCACATAATTAAAGAGGCCACTGTATTCTGCCTTAAAAAAGGACAAAATCAAGCAGCTCTCTTTCTAAGGGGAATGGAGAAGCAGGGGCAAAAATAAATTGGACTGGAGAATGTATAAGGCTGACCCAGCCGAGAGTGAAAACGGGACAAAATAATACTTGGACAATGGGAATCTCGAACTGAATCATAACAAAAGCAATGGAGCCGGGAACAGGCCAGGACAAACACATTCACTCACATTAACTAGGCACAAAAAGAACTTCTACCTTAACCACGGGAGGGGTTCCAAAGGAATCCACCCCGATGCAACTAGCAGATCTAAAAGAGAAAATCAAGGCTAGCCCCGGTCACGCGAACCAGGCTCGCCGCATATACCCACCTTTCGCTGAACTCTGTCGGGTGCAGCCGTTTTCGTTCAGTTCTAATCTTAATTTTGAGCTGGTGCTCAAAATATCGGATTAGATCCTGATCCGAAAGACGACCGCCCCGCAAGACTTCCTCCAGACGCGTCATCCAAATCACCATTCTAGCCGTGGCCAGTAGCGACAGAAACACCATCCGCTTCACTCCAGAGTACGGGGGCGACACATTGTCCACAGCGTATGCGCGGTCAATGAGCACAAGCTCCCGCGGCGCGATACGAGCAGTCAACTCGCCGACACGCGCCCACAACGGGCGAACGCGCGAACAATGGAAGAAGGCGTGCGCAGACGTCTCCTTAATTCCAAGGACGCAACGTTCACAATCTGGCAAATCCGCCAGGCCCATTGCGAAACGCTTGTCATTGAGAGACAAACCATTCCGAGCCAATCGCCAGGTCAGAGAAAACTCAGAGTTGTTGAGCCAATCCGCACCTGGCGCCCAAGACCAATGAGAGCGATACTCCTCTCTCGACATGCCGAGCTTACTCCACAGTTCATCCTTCACGGCGCCCTCCACTAATCCCCGATAGAAGATTCTCCTAGGCCGTGAAAGGTCACTGGACCATGGAATGGCCCGAAGGGCCGTCAGACATTCGAGCAGGAATTTCGGCCGCCCCCAAGGCCTATTGCTAGTCCTTAGGAGCGGGGGAGTGATAGTGAGGCTAGGGAACATGTCCCTCACTACCCCCGCAAGCAACCGATCTTCCTCCAACGCGCGCCTGAGGAATGCCAACCTCGAAGCGAGCACGTGGCTCCTCAAGTGTGGCATCCCCAGACCCCCTTGACACGGACGGAGGCAGCAGACTCCTTTGTCGACCATGTGTTTGCGTCCTCTCCAAAGACAGGAGAATAGCAAACGCTCGAGCGCCTTCTCATGATCGTCACAAAGGGGAAGTACAGACAGCCGGTAAAGGATTCTGGGAAAGAGGTATGTATTACACACCTCCGCCAGACCCTTCACGGAGAGACTCCGTCGACGCCAAATCTCGACCGACGCGCCGACCTTTGCCTGTACTTCTGACCAGTTTTTCTCCAACTGTAAGTCCGGACCGAACCAAACTCCGAGGAGCTTGACCGGCCCGTCCGTCCAGTCGAAGGGCCCCGGGAGGGAAACACCCTTCCAGGCACCTAACCGCAAGCCGGACGACTTGTCGCGGTTAATTCTGGCCCCTGTTACCTGTTCGTACCGTTCAAGCGCCTTCTGTACCGCCCTTATGTCCCTGCGGGAGGACACAAAGGTCGTTACGTCATCGGCGTACGCGGAAACCCTGGCTCGAGCTCCTCCAGGGACAGCAATTCCACGCAGGACCGGACTGCACGTCTCGTCCCTTAGCCGGCGAAGGAGAGGCTCCAACGCCAGGACGTAAAGGAGAGGCGACAGTGGACAACCCTGTCGGACCGACCTAGACAGCGCGAAAGCGCTCGACAGCTTCCCGTTCACCTGTACCACAGCCTTGGGGGAGCGATACAGAAGGCTAATCCAGCGCCTGAAGTCGGGTTTGAATCCGGCGGCCTGCAGGACAGCAGCCAGGTAGCCATGGTCAATCCTATCAAATGCCTTGGACTGATCCAAATTGATCAGCGCGGCCTCTTCGTCGTCTTCTACACCCTCTACGATCGTGCGGATCAAGTGCAGGTTGCTCTGAATTGTTCGTCCCTTCACAGAACAAGTCTGATCCGGTTCCAACAGAGACTCGGCAACTAGCTGCAAGCGATTCGTCAGGATCTTGGCCAAAATCTTTAACTCTGTGTTTAGCAGAGTTATGGGCCTGTAATCATCTAATCCCCGCCCAACCTTCTTGCCTTTTCCCAACAGCGTGATCACGCCCCTGGTGATCCGACCGGGGATGGACCCCTGCCGAAACCAGTGGTTGAACACGACAGTCAAGAGCGGGACAAAAAGGTGCGACATCCTCAAGTACAATTCATAGGGCAAACCATCCAAACCTGGCGACTTGCCACTGCCGGTCTTCTTCAAAGCCGCGTAGACTTCGTCCTCCGTAATCTCCCCTTCGCAGCTAGCCGCTTCAGCCGGCAAAAGCCGGGGAAAGTCAGCCAAATAGCTGCGAAACTCCTCGTCACGGAGACCAGGCTCCTTGGTAAACCGGTGTTCGAAATGCTGCCGGAACGCCTCGCACATGTCGTCGGTGGACCGAAGGAGATGCCCCTCCGGGTCGCGCACTTCTCGAATGTACCGATCGCCGGCCCGACGAATTTCTTCCTTGCGCAGTTCTGCGCCCATGTTCACAGCTTCGGAAGACATCTTGCTTAACTTAGCTCTAATTACCTGACCCATATAGCGCTCGCTAGTCGTGCGCCTCAGGGCCTCCCTGGCTAAGGCTATCTCTAGGGGATCCCCACCAGCCTCCGCCCGGGCGAAATTAGCACTAAGTGTCTTTGCCTCCGCAGCCTTATCTAGTTTGAGCCGCTGGCTATATTTGGTGGCGAAAGACCTAATGGAGTCCTTAAGGTTAACCCACCACTTATTCCCAATGACTCGCCCAATTAACGCCCGCTGAACTAGTTTTGTCAGCTGGTCACGAAAGTCCCGCCTGTCCAGTAAGGACTGATTGAACTTCCAATAACCAGCCAACCTAGGCCTAAAGTCTAACACCACACGGGCACAAACGAGTTTGTGGTCCGTGTAGCCTAGCCAGTGGAACGTTGGACATTCTAAGAAGTCTATGTCGGCCACTCTCACTAACATCCTATCCAGGTACGCAGATACCCGGGTAGAAGGCCAATTAAGCGCCCACGTCCACATACTCCCATCCGGATGATCGACCCGGTATCTATCGACGAGACCAAATTCGTCGATCAGATCAACCAGGCTACGATCATCATTCCTCCCGCTAGCGCCCCTCCCTCTATCCCATTTGGGGGTTAGGATGGCATTCCAGTCCCCAACTAAGATTAGCCGTGTTGAATGCACCATAAAGGGCTCCAACAGCCGAAAGAAAGAGACACGCTCACCTTGCTTATTGGGCGCATAAACCACAATCAGCCGGAACAATTTGCTTTTCACTGCAATATCGGCCACGATCAGCCGGCCCTCGGCACCGACATGGACAAGGTCAACCTTCGCGTCCAGGGTACGCTTGACCAGCAAAGAAACACCTCTGGCTTGCCGGCTCCCATATGCTGAATAGACGACAAAGTCGTTAGACAGCACACAAGAGTCGACTTCGCAAACAAAGTGAGTCTCTTGGATCGCGGCCACATCCACGCCGAAGGACAAGAGGTCACGAAGCAGGCGAGCCGCCTTACCCCGATCCCTCAGGCCCTTCGCATTCAAGCTGGCTATCTTAATAGACATCTTTTAAACCTGAAAAAGAAAAAAGAAAAAACAGGCAACAAAGGCTCTCTAATTGCATACGGGACGGAAATCTTTAGCAGAAAGGACCCCGACGGACTGTCCTAGGGAACCCGTTCCTACATCGGACGTAATCCGCCCGTCTAGGACAATCCCGCCGACGTCCGTGGGGTAAGTTAGTTTTACCACCCTATAAAGACTGGGGTGGAGTAAAACAGGGAACCTCCCCGCACAATTTTTTGACATTTTTTTAAGTTCAGGAGTATTCTCCTGAACCATCCTGATTTTTGGATAGAGTCTCTTGACTTCGGAAATGTGGTCCCAGACCCTCAGGTTACCCCCGGTATTTCTCACAAGGGTAATTACTCCTGGGGCCTGGGAAAAGTTCCTGGGATCCTCCACCGAAACGCCGTCCACCGAGGTCAGCCTCAGCAGGGGTTTTAGTAACTTGCGCCTCTGGGAGGACCATTCTGAGGCAACGTCCTCATTCACTCTCATGAGTGCTTCCCCCTGGGGCAGGGCTTTTTTCTTTTTTGCCCGAGTGGGAGTGGGCAATAGGAGAAGGGGAGGGAGTGGGGGTTGAAGATGCAGGTCTTAGTGGGGTCAATTTAAAGGCTGGGGACTGGGAAGCTTTCCGCGGGGACGAGGGAAGGCTCCTTGCCTTTTGGGCATAACTTTGCCTCTCCGGAGAAGCAGGCAGAGACGAGCACTTGGGTGTTGAAGGAATCCTTTTCTCCCTACTTCTGCTTCTCCGCCTGCTTTTCGGGCTCTCTCGATGCTCCTCCTCTCTGTCTTCCCTGCCGCGTTTCAGGGATGAGGATCTCTGTACCTCCATCCGTTCTTCTTCCTCCGGTTCTTCAATTTGGGGAGGTTTTTTCACCTTCCCCTGTTTAGGAGGCGATTTTACCGCTGCGGGCTCCTTTGTATTTGCAGGAGCCTTGGCAGGTGACGGCACCTTCACAGGTGAAGGCGTTTTAGTCTTCTTCCTTGCCACCACCTGCCACTCGCCCTCCTTGTTTGCTCCTGGTGCTGGTGCTGATGATGCTGATGTTGGTGTTGGAGGTGCTGATTTTCCCTTCTCCGCCGGTCCATCCTGCCTCTTGGTTGGCTGGGCCTTCGGGGCCGGATTCTTTGTTGGGCACGCCTTAGCGACGTGATCCGCCGCCCCACAGGCCCAACAGCAGGGTTTCCTGCCCTCAACAATTACAAAAATCGCACGCTTCCTGCAGGTGAGGATGTTTGGAATTTCAGCGATCTTTTCCTTGGAAAGGGTCACCTGCAGGGCCATGTCCCCGGACAGGAAACCCGCCTTGGAGCGCAACGCCGAGACCTCCGCAACCTTTCCATACTGGGCAAAAAAGGCCCCAATATGGTCCTGGGAAATGTCCATGGGGACGCCGTGTAATGTAATTTTTACCTTACGCGTCCCCATGTACTCCGTTTGAAACAGGAGTGTTTTGGTCTCCAAGGACCACTCCGGACAGCTGCCTGGCCTCCTCGGCCGAGCCAAGCAGGACGTCCCATGTAGCGCCAGTTCGTCTCGCTATAGCCTTGGCTTTGATTTCTAGGGTCTTAATGGCCTCTTCAAACTTCTCCCTGTTAATCCCCACCAACTTGTGAGTTTTGGGGTCCTTCGTAATGAGGGATATGATCCTGGCCTCGACCACCGCCAACTCTTCTGGTACCGACAACAGCTCTGTGCCCGAAATGTAGTTTGCGTATTTGTTTTTCCGCAGCTCTTCATAGTAAGTTTCCCCCTTCATCGGGACCTTTCCTCCTTTCCATCCAGAGGTTGAAGGTTTGGGGGATCCAGGTGCTGCTGCTGGCCGGTGCCGGTACAGTTCCGGATCCTGCTGCTAGTGCTGCTACTGTTACTACTGGTACTGAAGGGGGATTATCCCGAGGCGGTAAAGCCCAATCCCCTCCTTTCCTCCCACCGACGCCGTGGTGGGGGGAACGACTTCCACCGGCCCATCTGTGGCCATTGCCACAAAGTGGCCGAACACCGGACAACTGTTTTTCCGGTGTTTCGCGCGAGAAACGCTACTTACCGTGGCCCGAGCTATAAACTCGGGCTGGAAAACCAGATTGTCAAGAAACAAGGAACTAACAAATATCACTGCGGAACAAATGTCAAACCTTGTTCTTATTACCATTCACCACACAACAAAAAGCCGGGTGGGAAAGGGGTGGTACTTATTTATTTGACAAAAAGTACAAATTCTGGCACAAGGCCAACAAATGGGAGGGGGAACAAAAACTTGGGTTGGTCTTCCGTAACTATCTTATACCTAGCTAATCCGATTCACGACCCATACATACGTTACAATTTTCTCATTCACCATAAAAATTTGTCCATCAACACTCATACCTATCAAGCACCAAAATACCGCAAAATCATACCGGGGACCTAAAAACACCCCAAATGTACATAAAAATTTCTGATTTTTACAATATATACAATATCTTACAAAAATAATTTAAAACTTTATTCATGAAATGACATGATGGGGAGGGGGAATGAAGAAACAAAAATCCCCAAAACAAAAACAATTTCAAATGAATATATATACACAATGTTAGTAAGACCCAAACACACCCACATAATTAAAGAGGCCACTGTATTCTGCCTTAAAAAGAACAAAATCAAGCAGCTCTCTTTCTAAGGGGAATGGAGAAGCAGGGAACAAAATAAATTGGACTGGAGAATATATAAGGCTGACCCAGCCGAGACTGAAAACGGGACAAAATAACAATGGACAATGGGAATCTCGAACTGGATCATAACAAAAGTAATGGAGCCGGGAACAGGCTAGGACAAACACATTCACTCACATTAACTAGGCACAAAAAAGACTTCTTACCTTAACCACGGGAGGGGTTCCAAAGGAATCCACCCCGATGCAACTAGCAGATCTAAAAGAGAAAATCAAGGCTAGCCCCGGTCACGCGAACCAGGCTCGCCGCATATACCCACCTTTCGCTGAACTCTGTCGGGTGCAGCCGTTTCCGTTCAGTTCTAATCTTAATTTTGAGCTGGTGCTCAAAATATCGGATTAGATCCTGATCCGAAAGACGACCGCCCCGCAAGACTTCCTCCAGACGCGTCATCCAAATCACCATTCTAGCCGTGGCCAGTAGCGACAGAAACACCATCCGCTTCACTCCAGAGTACGGGGGCGACACATTGTCCACAGCGTATGCGCGATCAATGAGCACAAGCTCCCGCGGCGCGATACGAGCAGTCAACTCGCCAACACGCGCCCACAACGGGCGAACGCGCGAACAATGGAAGAAGGCGTGCGCAGACGTCTCCTTAATTCCAAGGACGCAACGTTCACAATCTGGCAAATCCGCCAGGCCCATTGCGAAACGCTTGTCGTTGAGAGACAAACCATTCCGAGCCAATCGCCAGGTCAGAGAAAACTCAGAGTTGTTGAGCCAATCCGCACCTGGCGCCCAAGACCAATGAGAGCGATACTCCTCTCTCGACATGCCGAGCTTACTCCACAGTTCATCCTTCACGGCGCCCTCCACTAATCCCCGATAGAAGATTCTCCTAGGCCGTGAAAGGTCACTGGACCATGGAATGGCCCGAAGGGCCGTCAGACATTCGAGCAGGAATTTCGGCCGCCCCCAAGGCCTATTGCTAGTCCTTAGGAGCGGGGGAGTGATAGTGAGGCTAGGGAACATGTCCCTCACTACCCCCGCAAGCAACCGATCTTCCTCCAACGCGCGCCTGAGGAATGCCAACCTCGAAGCGAGCACGTGGCTCCTCAAGTGCGGCATCCCCAGACCCCCTTGACACGGACGGAGGCAACAGACTCCTTTGTCGACCATGTGTTTGCGTCCTCTCCAAAGACAGGAGAATAGCAAACGCTCGAGCGCCTTCTCATGATCGTCACAAAGGGGAAGTACAGACAGCCGGTAAAGGATTCTGGGAAAGAGGTATGTATTACACACCTCCGCCAGACCCTTCACGGAGAGACTCCGTCGACGCCAAATCTCGACCGACGCGCCGACCTTTGCCTGTACTTCTGACCAGTTTTTCTCCAACTGTAAGTCCGGACCGAACCAAACTCCGAGGAGCTTGACCGGCCCGTCCGTCCAGTCGAAGGGCCCCGGGAGGGAAACACCCTTCCAGGCACCTAACCGCAAGCCGGACGACTTGTCGCGGTTAATTCTGGCCCCTGTTACCTGTTCGTACCGTTCAAGCGCCTTCTGTACCGCCCTTATGTCCCTGCGGGAGGACACAAAGGTCGTTACGTCATCGGCGTACGCGGAAACCCTGGCTCGAGCTCCTCCAGGGACAGCAATTCCACGCAGGACCGGACTGCACGTCTCGTCCCTTAGCCGGCGAAGGAGAGGCTCCAACGCCAGGACGTAAAGGAGAGGCGACAGTGGACAACCCTGTCGGACCGACCTAGACAGCGCGAAAGCGCCCGACAGCTTCCCGTTCACCTGTACCACAGCCTTGGGGGAGCGATACAGAAGGCTAATCCAGCGGCTGAAGTCGGGTTTGAATCCGGCGGCCTGCAGGACAGCAGCCAGATAGCCATGGTCAATCCTATCAAATGCCTTGGACTGATCCAAATTGATCAGCGCGGCCTCTTCGTCGTCTTCTACACCCTCTACGATCGTGCGAATCAAGTGCAGGTTGCTCTGAATTGTTCGTCCCTTCACAGAACAAGTCTGATCCGGTTCCAACAGAGACTCGGCAACTAGCTGCAAGCGATTCGTCAGGATCTTGGCCAAAATCTTTAACTCTGTGTTTAGCAGAGTTATGGGCCTGTAATCATCTAATCCCCGCCCAACCTTCTTGCCTTTTCCCAACAGCGTGATCACGCCCCTGGTGATCCGACCGGGGATGGACCCCTGCCGAAACCAGTGGTTGAACACGACAGTCAAGAGCGGGACAAAAAGGTGCGACATCCTCAAGTACAATTCATAGGGCAAACCATCCAAACCTGGCGACTTGCCACTGCCGGTCTTCTTCAAAGCCGCGTAGACTTCGTCCTCCGTAATCTCCCCTTCGCAGCTAGCCGCTTCAGCCGGCAAAAGCCGGGGAAAGTCAGCCAAATAGCTGCGAAACTCCTCGTCACGGAGACCAGGCTCCTTGGTAAACCGGTGTTCGAAATGCTGCCGGAACGCCTCGCACATGTCGTCAGTGGACCTAAGGAGATGTCCCTCCGGGTCGCGCACCTCTCGAATGTACCGATCGCCGGCCCGACGAATTTCTTCCTTGCGCAGTTCTGCGCCCATGTTCACAGCTTCGGAAGACATCTTGCTTAACTTAGCTCTAATTACCTGGCCCATATAGCGCTCGCTAGTCGTGCGCCTCAGGGCCTCCTTGGCTAAGGCTATCTCTAGGGGATCCCCACCAGCCTCCGCCCGGGCGAAATTAGCACTAAGTGTCTTTGCCTCCGCAGCCTTATCTAGTTTGAGCCGCTGGCTATATTTGGTGGCGAAAGACCTAATGGAGTCCTTAAGGTTAACCCACCACTTATTCCCAATGACTCGCCCAATTAACGCCCGCTGAACTAGTTTTGTCAGCTGGTCACGAAAGTCCCGCCTGTCCAGTAAGGACTGATTGAACTTCCAATAACCAGCCAACCTAGGCCTAAAGTCTAACACCACACGGGCACAAACGAGTTTGTGGTCCGTGTAGCCTAGCCAGTGGAACGTTGGACATTCTAAGAAGTCTATGTCGGCCACTCTCACTAACATCCTATCCAGGTACGCAGATACCCGGGTAGAAGGCCAATTAAGCGCCCACGTCCACATACTCCCATCCGGATGATCGACCCGGTATCTATCGACGAGACCAAATTCGTCGATCAGATCAACCAGGCTACGATCATCATTCCTCCCGCTAGCGCCCCTCCCTCTATCCCATTTGGGGGTTAGGATGGCATTCCAGTCCCCAACTAAGATTAGCCGTGTTGAATGCACCATAAAGGGCTCCAACAGCCGAAAGAAAGAGACACGCTCACCTTGCTTATTGGGCGCATAAACCACAATCAGCCGGAACAATTTGCTTTTCACTGCAATATCGGCCACGATCAGCCGGCCCTCGGCACCGACATGGACAAGGTCAACCTTCGCGTCCAGGGTACGCTTGACCAGCAAAGAAACACCTCTGGCTTGCCGGCTCCCATATGCTGAATAGACGACAAAGTCGTTAGACAGCACACAAGAGTCGACTTCGCAAACAAAGTGAGTCTCTTGGATCGCGGCCACATCCACGCCGAAGGACAAGAGGTCACGAAGCAGGCGAGCCGCCTTACCCCGATCCCTCAGGCCCTTCGCATTCAAGCTGGCTATCTTAATAGACATCTTTTAAACCTGAAAAAGAAAAAACAAAGAACATGCAACAAAGGCACTAGTCACATACGGGGAAAAAATCTCTGGTGGATGGGACCCCGACGGACTGTCCTAGGGACCCTGTACCTATATCGGACGTAATCCGTCCGTCTAGGACAATACCGCCGACGTCCGTGGGGTAGGTTAGCTTTACCACCCTATATAAGCAGGGGTGGAGGATAACCGGGAACCTCCCCGAACAATTTTTGCCCATTTTTTTAAGTTCAGGCGTGTTCATTGTTGCCATCCTTAATTTAGGGTAGTACTTCTTGGCATCTTCTATGTGGTCCCAGACCCTCAGGTTACCCCCGGTATTTCTTACGAGGGTAATGACTCCTGGGGCCTGGGGAAAGTTTGTTGGGTCTTCCGTGGACATTCCTTTTACTGCAGTCAGTTTGAGGAGTGGCTTCAGCAGTTTTCGCCTCTGCGAAGACCACTCCTCCACAATGTCCTCATCTACTTTACACAAAGCGTCGCCTTGGGGGAGGGCTTTCTTCTTTTTTGCCCGTGAGGGAGTGGGAATAGGAGAAGGGGAGGGAGTGGGTGTTGCAGAAGTCTGTTTTTTCAAGGGGATCAAATTGAAGGTTGGGGACTGGGAAGCTTTGCGCGGGGAAGATGGTAGGCTTCTTGCCTTGTCAGCATATGTGTGTCTGACCGGGGAAACCGGCAATGATGCACACTTGTCCGCATGTATGCTTCTTTCCGAGCTCCTGCCCCTTCTTCTGCTTTTTAGCTTGTCCTGCTGCTCCTCTTCTTCCTCTCTCCCGCGCTTCAAAGACGACGCTCTCCCTACCTCCATCGGTTCGTCCTTTTTGGGGGAGGAAACCCTTTCCCTCTCCTGTTTGGCGGGCGTATTTTTTGATGTAGTCTCCTTTTGTTTTGGGGGTGATTTGACAGGCGGTGGCACCTTCGCCGGCCCCTTGGCCGGAGAAGGCGTTTTTGCCTTTTTCCTCGCCACCACCTGCCAATCGCCCTCCTTGCTGGCTGCTGGTACTGGTGTAGGAGAGGCTGTCTTAACTACTTCCTTTGCTGGCTGCTGCTGCTTGGCTGGTTGGGCCTTTGTGGGGGGATTCTTAGACGGACAGATCTTTGCGACATGCTCCGCCGCCCCACAGACCCAACAGCAAGGCTTTCTGCCTTCTACGATTATAAAAATCGAACGACCCCTGCAGGTGAGGATGTTGGGAATTTTAGCGATGTTGTCCTTATTCAGGGTCACCTGCAGGGTCATGTCGCCCGTGAGAAAACCGGCCTTGGACCGCAGCGAGGAGACTTCGGCCACTCTTCCATATTGCACGAAGAAGGCGCCAACATGATCCTCGGCAATGTCCATGGGGACGCCATGCAGGGTGACCTTAACTTTTCTAGTACCCATGTACTCCGTATTGATCAGGAGAGTTTTGGTCTCCAAGACCACACCAATTAGGTTTCTAGCTTCTTGTACGGAGCCAAGCAGGACGTCCCACATGGCATTGCCTCTCCTCGCCACGGCCACCGCTCTAATTTTTAGGGCTTGTAGCCCCTCCTCGAGTGTATCCCGAGGGACGCCGACCAACTTCTTTGTCTTCGGGTCCTTAGTGTACAAGGTGATGACTCTCGCCTCTATTTGAGCCAACTGCTCCGGCACCGAGACGAGCTCTGTTCCTTTGATGTACTCTGCATAGTCCTTAGCAATCTTCTCGTAATAATCCTCCCCTTTTAGCGACATTTTTTTGCCTCCCTTCCACCCAGAGGTCGAAGGTAAGGGGGATGCTGGAGCTGCTGCTGGTATCACTGCTGGTACTGTAGAAGGGGGATTATCCCGAGGCGGTAGAGCCCAATCCCCCTCCTTTCCTCCCACCGACGCCGTGGTGGGAGGAACGCTTTCCATCGGCCCATCTGTGGCCATTGCCACAAAGTGGCCGAACACCGGATCACTGCTTCCCGGTGTTTCGCGTTGTTAGACGCTACTTTTACGCTGGCCCGAGCTATAAACTCGGGCTGGAAAGCAGTAAATCCAAGATACAGAGGACTAACAAATATCACGAAGGAACAAGTGTTATCCTTTGTTCTTTTACCCTAAACCACACAACAAAAAGCCGGGTGGGAAAGGGGTGGTACTTATTTATTTGACAAAAAGTACAAATTCTGGCACAAGGCCAACAAATGGGAGGGGGAACAAAAACTTGGGTTGGTCTTCCGTAACTATCTTATACCTAGCTAATCCGATTCACGACCCATACATACGTTACAATTTTCACATTCACCATAAAAATTTGTCCATCAACACTCATACCTATCAAGCACCAAAATACCGCAAAATCATACCAGGGACCTAAAAAACGCCCCAAATGTACATAAAAATTTGTTTATTTACAATATTTACAATAGTGTACAAAAATAAAATTAAAACTTTATTCATGAAATGACATGATGGGGAGGGGGTATGAAGAAACAAAAATCCCCAAAACAAAAAACAATTTCAAATGAATATATATACACAATGTTAGTAAGACCCAAACACACCCACATAATTAAAGAGGCCACTGTATTCTGCCTTAAAAGACAAAATCAAGCAGCTCTCTTTCTAAGGGGAATGGATAAGCAGGGGGCAAAAATAAATTGGACTGGAGAATGTATAAGGCTGACCCAGCCGAGAGTGAAAACCGGGACAAAATAATACTTGGACAATGGGAATCTCGAACTGGATCATAACAAAAGCAATGAAGCCGGGAACAGGCCAGGACAAACTCATTCACTCACATTAACTAGGCACAAAAAAGAACTTCTACCTTAACCACGGGCGGGGTTCCAAAGGAATCCACCCCGATGCAACTAGCAGATCTAAAAGAGAAAATCAAGGCTAGCCCCGGTCACGCGAACCAGGCTCGCCGCATATACCCACCTTTCGCTGAACTCTGTCGGGTGCAGCCGTTTCCGTTCAGTTCTAATCTTCATTTTGAGCTGGTGCTCAAAATATCGGATTAGATCCTGATCCGAAAGACGACCTCCCCGCAAGACTTCCTCCAGACGCGTCATCCAAATCACCATTCTAGCCGTGGCCAGTAGCGACAGAAACACCATCCGCTTCACTCCAGAGTACGGGGGCGACACATTGTCCACAGCGTATGCGCGATCAATGAGCACAAGCTCCCGCGGCGCGATACGAGCAGTCAACTCGCCGACACGCGCCCACAACGGGCGAACGCGCGAACAATGGAAGAAGGCGTGCGCAGACGTCTCCTTAATTCCAAGGACGCAACGTTCACAATCTGGCAAATCCGCCAGGCCCATTGCGAAACGCTTGTCGTTGAGAGACAAACCATTCCGAGCCAATCGCCAGGTCAGAGAAAACTCAGAGTTGTTGAGCCAATCCGCACCTGGCGCCCAAGACCAATGAGAGCGATACTCCTCTCTCGACATGCCAAGCTTACTCCACAGTTCATCCTTCACGGCGCCCTCCACTAATCCCCGATAGAAGATTCTCCTAGGCCGTGAAAGGTCACTGGACCATGGAATGGCCCGAAGGGCCGTCAGACATTCGAGTAGGAATTTCGGCCGCCCCCAAGGCCTATTGCTAGTCCTTAGGAGCGGGGGAGTGATAGTGAGGCTAGGGAACATGTCCCTCACTACCCCCGCAAGCAACCGATCTTCCTCCAACGCGCGCCTGAGGAATGCCAACCTCGAAGCGAGCACGTGGCTCCTCAAGTGTGGCATCCCCAGACCCCCTTGACACGGACGGAGGCAACAGACTCCTTTGTCGACCATGTGTTTGCGTCCTCTCCAAAGACAGGAGAATAGCAAACGCTCGAGCGCCTTCTCATGATCGTCACAAAGGGGAAGTACAGACAGCCGGTAAAGGATTCTGGGAAAGAGGTATGTATTACACACCTCCGCCAGACCCTTCACGGAGAGACTCCGTCGACGCCAAATCTCGACCGACGCGCCGACCTTTGCCTGTACTTCTGACCAGTTTTTCTCCAACTGTAAGTCCGGACCGAACCAAACTCCGAGGAGCTTGACCGGCCCGTCCGTCCAGTCGAAGGGCCCCGGGAGGGAAACACCCTTCCAGGCACCTAACCGCAAGCCGGACGACTTGTCGCGGTTAATTCTGGCCCCTGTTACCTGTTCGTACCGTTCAAGCGCCTTCTGTACCGCCCTTATGTCCCTGCGGGAGGACACAAAGGTCGTTACGTCATCGGCGTACGCGGAAACCCTGGCTCGAGCTCCTCCAGGGACAGCAATTCCACGCAGGACCGGACTGCACGTCTCGTCCCTTAGCCGGCGAAGGAGAGGCTCCAACGCCAGGACGTAAAGGAGAGGCGACAGTGGACAACCCTGTCGGACCGACCTAGACAGCGCGAAAGCGCCCGACAGCTTCCCGTTCACCTGTACCACAGCCTTGGGGGAGCGATACAGAAGGCTAATCCAGCGGCTGAAGTCGGGTTTGAATCCGGCGGCCTGCAGGACAGCAGCCAGGTAGCCATGGTCAATCCTATCAAATGCCTTGGACTGATCCAAATTGATCAGCGCGGCCTCTTCGTCGTCTTCTACACCCTCTACGATCGTGCGGATCAAGTGCAGGTTGCTCTGAATTGTTCGTCCCTTCACAGAACAAGTCTGATCCGGTTCCAACAGAGACTCGGCAACTAGCTGCAAGCGATTCGTCAGGATCTTGGCCAAAATCTTTAACTCTGTGTTTAGCAGAGTTATGGGCCTGTAATCATCTAATCCCCGCCCAACCTTCTTGCCTTTTCCCAACAGCGTGATCACGCCCCTGGTGATCCGACCGGGGATGGACCCCTGCCGAAACCAGTGGTTGAACACGACAGTCAAGAGCGGGACAAAAAGGTGCGACATCCTCAAGTACAATTCATAGGGCAAACCATCCAAACCTGGCGACTTGCCACTGCCGGTCTTCTTCAAAGCCGCGTAGACTTCGTCCTCCGTAATCTCCCCTTCGCAGCTAGCCGCTTCAGCCGGCAAAAGCCGGGGAAAGTCAGCCAAATAGCTGCGAAACTCCTCGTCACGGAGACCAGGCTCCTTGGTAAACCGGTGTTCGAAATGCTGCCGGAACGCCTCGCACATGTCGTCGGTGGACCGAAGGAGATGCCCCTCCGGGTCGCGCACCACTCGAATGTACCGATCGCCGGCCCGACGAATTTCTTCCTTGCGCAGTTCTGCGCCCATGTTCACAGCTTCGGAAGACATCTTGCTTAACTTAGCTCTAATTACCTGGCCCATATAGCGCTCGCTAGTCGTGCGCCTCAGGGCCTCCCTGGCTAAGGCTATCTCTAGGGGATCCCCACCAGCCTCCGCCCGGGCGAAATTAGCACTAAGTGTCTTTGCCTCCGCAGCCTTATCTAGTTTGAGCCGCTGGCTATATTTGGTGGCGAAAGACCTAATGGAGTCCTTAAGGTTAACCCACCACTTATTCCCAATGACTCGCCCAATTAACGCCCGCTGAACTAGTTTTGTCAGCTGGTCACGAAAGTCCCGCCTGTCCAGTAAGGACTGATTGAACTTCCAATAACCAGCCAACCTAGGCCTAAAGTCTAACACCACACGGGCACAAACGAGTTTGTGGTCCGTGTAGCCTAGCCAGTGGAACGTTGGACATTCTAAGAAGTCTATGTCGGCCACTCTCACTAACATCCTATCCAGGTACGCAGATACCCGGGTAGAAGGCCAATTAAGCGCCCACGTCCACATACTCCCATCCGGATGATCGACCCGGTATCTATCGACGAGACCAAATTCGTCGATCAGATCAACCAGGCTACGATCATCATTCCTCCCGCTAGCGCCCCTCCCTCTATCCCATTTGGGGGTTAGGATGGCATTCCAGTCCCCAACTAAGATTAGCCGTGTTGAATGCACCATAAAGGGCTCCAACAGCCGAAAGAAAGAGACACGCTCACCTTGCTTATTGGGCGCATAAACCACAATCAGCCGGAACAATTTGCTTTTCACTGCAATATCGGCCACGATCAGCCGGCCCTCGGCACCGACATGGACAAGGTCAACCTTCGCGTCCAGGGTACGCTTGACCAGCAAAGAAACACCTCTGGCTTGCCGGCTCCCATATGCTGAATAGACGACAAAGTCGTTAGACAGCACACAAGAGTCGACTTCGCAAACAAAGTGAGTCTCTTGGATCGCGGCCACATCCACGCCGAAGGACAAGAGGTCACGAAGCAGGCGAGCCGCCTTACCCCGATCCCTCAGGCCCTTCGCATTCAAGCTGGCTATCTTAATAGACATCTTTTAAACCTGAAAAAGAAAAAACAAAGAACATGCAACAAAGGCACTAGTCACATACGGGGAAAAAATCTCTGGTGGATGGGACCCCGACGGACTGTCCTAGGGACCCTGTACCTATATCGGACGTAATCCGTCCGTCTAGGACAATACCGCCGACGTCCGTGGGGTAGGTTAGCTTTACCACCCTATATAAGCAGGGGTGGAGGATAACCGGGAACCTCCCCGAACAATTTTTGCCCATTTTTTTAAGTTCAGGCGTGTTCATTGTTGCCATCCTTAATTTAGGGTAGTACTTCTTGGCATCTTCTATGTGGTCCCAGACCCTCAGGTTACCCCCGGTATTTCTTACGAGGGTAATGACTCCTGGGGCCTGGGGAAAGTTTGTTGGGTCTTCCGTGGACATTCCTTTTACTGCAGTCAGTTTGAGGAGTGGCTTCAGCAGTTTTCGCCTCTGCGAAGACCACTCCTCCACAATGTCCTCATCTACTTTACACAAAGCGTCGCCTTGGGGGAGGGCTTTCTTCTTTTTTGCCCGTGAGGGAGTGGGAATAGGAGAAGGGGAGGGAGTGGGTGTTGCAGAAGTCTGTTTTTTCAAGGGGATCAAATTGAAGGTTGGGGACTGGGAAGCTTTGCGCGGGGAAGATGGTAGGCTTCTTGCCTTGTCAGCATATGTGTGTCTGACCGGGGAAACCGGCAATGATGCACACTTGTCCGCATGTATGCTTCTTTCCGAGCTCCTGCCCCTTCTTCTGCTTTTTAGCTTGTCCTGCTGCTCCTCTTCTTCCTCTCTCCCGCGCTTCAAAGACGACGCTCTCCCTACCTCCATCGGTTCGTCCTTTTTGGGGGAGGAAACCCTTTCCCTCTCCTGTTTGGCGGGCGTATTTTTTGATGTAGTCTCCTTTTGTTTTGGGGGTGATTTGACAGGCGGTGGCACCTTCGCCGGCCCCTTGGCCGGAGAAGGCGTTTTTGCCTTTTTCCTCGCCACCACCTGCCAATCGCCCTCCTTGCTGGCTGCTGGTACTGGTGTAGGAGAGGCTGTCTTAACTACTTCCTTTGCTGGCTGCTGCTGCTTGGCTGGTTGGGCCTTTGTGGGGGGATTCTTAGACGGACAGATCTTTGCGACATGCTCCGCCGCCCCACAGACCCAACAGCAAGGCTTTCTGCCTTCTACGATTATAAAAATCGAACGACCCCTGCAGGTGAGGATGTTGGGAATTTTAGCGATGTTGTCCTTATTCAGGGTCACCTGCAGGGTCATGTCGCCCGTGAGAAAACCGGCCTTGGACCGCAGCGAGGAGACTTCGGCCACTCTTCCATATTGCACGAAGAAGGCGCCAACATGATCCTCGGCAATGTCCATGGGGACGCCATGCAGGGTGACCTTAACTTTTCTAGTACCCATGTACTCCGTATTGATCAGGAGAGTTTTGGTCTCCAAGACCACACCAATTAGGTTTCTAGCTTCTTGTACGGAGCCAAGCAGGACGTCCCACATGGCATTGCCTCTCCTCGCCACGGCCAACGCTCTAATTTTTAGGGCTTGTAGCCCCTCCTCGAGTGTATCCCGAGGGACGCCGACCAACTTCTTTGTCTTCGGGTCCTTAGTGTACAAGGTGATGACTCTCGCCTCTATTTGAGCCAACTGCTCCGGCACCGAGACGAGCTCTGTTCCTTTGATGTACTCTGCATAGTCCTTAGCAATCTTCTCGTAATAATCCTCCCCTTTTAGCGACATTTTTTTGCCTCCCTTCCACCCAGAGGTCGAAGGTAAGGGGGATGCTGGAGCTGCTGCTGGTATCACTGCTGGTACTGTAGAAGGGGGATTATCCCGAGGCGGTAGAGCCCAATCCCCCTCCTTTCCTCCCACCGACGCCGTGGTGGGAGGAACGCTTTCCATCGGCCCATCTGTGGCCATTGCCACAAAGTGGCCGAACACCGGATCACTGCTTCCCGGTGTTTCGCGTTGTTAGACGCTACTTTTACGCTGGCCCGAGCTATAAACTCGGGCTGGAAAGCAGTAAATCCAAGATACAGAGGACTAACAAATATCACGAAGGAACAAGTGTTATCCTTTGTTCTTTTACCCTAAACCACACAACAAAAAGCCGGGTGGGAAAGGGGAGGTACTTATTTATTTTGCCAAAAGTACAAAATTCTGGCACAAGGCCAACAAATGGGAGGGGGAACAAAAACTTGGGTTGGTCTTCCGTAACTATCTTATACCTAGCTAATCAGATTCACGACCCATACATACGTTACAATTTTCTCAATCACCATAAAAATTTGTCCATCAACACTCATACTTATCATACACCAAAATACCGCAGTAACATACCAGGGCCCTAAAAACGCCCCAAATGTACATAAAAATTTGTTTATTTACAATATTTACAATAGTGTACAAAAATAAATTTAAAACTTTATTCATGAAATGACATGATGGGAAGGGGGAATGAAGAAACAAAAAACCCCAAAACAAAAAACAATTTCAAATGAATATATATACACAATGTTAGTAAGACCCAAACACACCCACATAATTAAAGAGGCCACTGTATTCTGCCTTAAAAAAGGGACAAAATCAAGCAGCTCTCTTTCTAAGGGGAATGGAGAAACAGGGGGCAAAAATAAATTGGACTGGAGAATGTATAAGGCTGACCCAGCCGAGAGTGAAACCGGGACAAAATAATACTTGGACAATGGGAATCTCGAACTGGATCATAACAAAAGCAATGGAGCCGGGAACAGGCCAGGACAAACACATTCACTCACATTAACTAGGCACCAAAAAAGACTTCTTACCTTAACCACGGGAGGGGTTCCAAAGGAATCCACCCCGATGCAACTAGCAGATCTAAAAGAGAAAATCAAGGCTAGCCCCGGTCACGCGAACCAGGCTCGCCGCATATACCCACCTTTCGCTGAACTCTGTCGGGTGCAGCCGTTTTCGTTCAGTTCTAATCTTCATTTTGAGCTGGTGCTCAAAATATCGGATTAGATCCTGATCCGAAAGACGACCTCCCCGCAAGACTTCCTCCAGACGCGTCATCCAAATCACCATTCTAGCCGTGGCCAGTAGCGACAGAAACACCATCCGCTTCACTCCAGAGTACGGGGGCGACACATTGTCCACAGCGTATGCGCGATCAATGAGCACAAGCTCCCGCGGCGCGATACGAGCAGTCAACTCGCCGACACGCGCCCACAACGGGCGAACGCGCGAACAATGGAAGAAGGCGTGCGCAGACGTCTCCTTAATTCCAAGGACGCAACGTTCACAATCTGGCAAATCCGCCAGGCCCATTGCGAAACGCTTGTCGTTGAGAGACAAACCATTCCGAGCCAATCGCCAGGTCAGAGAAAACTCAGAGTTGTTGAGCCAATCCGCACCTGGCGCCCAAGACCAATGAGAGCGATACTCCTCTCTCGACATGCCGAGCTTACTCCACAGTTCATCCTTCACGGCGCCCTCCACTAATCCCCGATAGAAGATTCTCCTAGGCCGTGAAAGGTCACTGGACCATGGAATGGCCCGAAGGGCCGTCAGACATTCGAGCAGGAATTTCGGCCGCCCCCAAGGCCTATTGCTAGTCCTTAGGAGCGGGGGAGTGATAGTGAGGCTAGGGAACATGTCCCTCACTACCCCCGCAAGCAACCGATCTTCCTCCAACGCGCGCCTGAGGAATGCCAACCTCGAAGCGAGCACGTGGCTCCTCAAGTGTGGCATCCCCAGACCCCCTTGACACGGACGGAGGCAGCAGACTCCTTTGTCGACCATGTGTTTGCGTCCTCTCCAAAGACAGGAGAATAGCAAACGCTCGAGCGCCTTCTCATGATCGTCACAAAGGGGAAGTACAGACAGCCGGTAAAGGATTCTGGGAAAGAGGTATGTATTACACACCTCCGCCAGACCCTTCACGGAGAGACTCCGTCGACGCCAAATCTCGACCGACGCGCCGACCTTTGCCTGTACTTCTGACCAGTTTTTCTCCAACTGTAAGTCCGGACCGAACCAAACTCCGAGGAGCTTGACCGGCCCGTCCGTCCAGTCGAAGGGCCCCGGGAGGGAAACACCCTTCCAGGCACCTAACCGCAAGCCGGACGACTTGTCGCGGTTAATTCTGGCCCCTGTTACCTGTTCGTACCGTTCAAGCGCCTTCTGTACCGCCCTTATGTCCCTGCGGGAGGACACAAAGGTCGTTACGTCATCGGCGTACGCGGAAACCCTGGCTCGAGCTCCACCAGGGACAGCAATTCCACGCAGGACCGGACTGCACGTCTCGTCCCTTAGCCGGCGAAGGAGGGGCTCCAACGCCAGGACGTAAAGGAGAGGCGACAGTGGACAACCCTGTCGGACCGACCTAGACAGCGCGAAAGCGCTCGACAGCTTCCCGTTCACCTGTACCACAGCCTTGGGGGAGCGATACAGAAGGCTAATCCAGCGGCTGAAGTCGGGTTTGAATCCGGCGGCCTGCAGGACAGCAGCCAGGTAGCCATGGTCAATCCTATCAAATGCCTTGGACTGATCCAAATTGATCAGCGCGGCCTCTTCGTCGTCTTCTACACCCTCTACGATCGTGCGGATCAAGTGCAGGTTGCTCTGAATTGTTCGTCCCTTCACAGAACAAGTCTGATCCGGTTCCAACAGAGACTCGGCAACTAGCTGCAAGCGATTCGTCAGGATCTTGGCCAAAATCTTTAACTCTGTGTTTAGCAGAGTTATGGGCCTGTAATCATCTAATCCCCGCCCAACCTTCTTGCCTTTTCCCAACAGCGTGATCACGCCCCTGGTGATCCGACCGGGGATGGACCCCTGCCGAAACCAGTGGTTGAACACGACAGTCAAGAGCGGGACAAAAAGGTGCGACATCCTCAAGTACAATTCATAGGGCAAACCATCCAAACCTGGCGACTTGCCACTGCCGGTCTTCTTCAAAGCCGCGTAGACTTCGTCCTCCGTAATCTCCCCTTCGCAGCTAGCCGCTTCAGCCGGCAAAAGCCGGGGAAAGTCAGCCAAATAGCTGCGAAACTCCTCGTCACGGAGACCACTTTTACAACCGGCAGCAGACGTTGCCGGAACGCCCTCGCACATGTCGTCGGTGGACCGAAGGAGAGCCCCTCCGGGTCGCGCACTTCTCGAATGTACCGATCGCCGGCCCGACGAATTTCTTCCTTGCGCAGTTCTGCGCCCATGTTCACAGCTTCGGAAGACATCTTGCTTAACTTAGCTCTAATTACCTGGCCCATATAGCGCTCGCTAGTCGTGCGCCTCAGGGCCTCCCTGGCTAAGGCTATCTCTAGGGGATCCCCACCAGCCTCCGCCCGGGCGAAATTAGCACTAAGTGTCTTTGCCTCCGCAGCCTTATCTAGTTTGAGCCGCTGGCTATATTTGGTGGCGAAAGACCTAATGGAGTCCTTAAGGTTAACCCACCACTTATTCCCAATGACTCGCCCAATTAACGCCCGCTGAACTAGTTTTGTCAGCTGGTCACGAAAGTCCCGCCTGTCCAGTAAGGACTGATTGAACTTCCAATAACCAGCCAACCTAGGCCTAAAGTCTAACACCACACGGGCACAAACGAGTTTGTGGTCCGTGTAGCCTAGCCAGTGGAACGTTGGACATTCTAAGAAGTCTATGTCGGCCACTCTCACTAACATCCTATCCAGGTACGCAGATACCCGGGTAGAAGGCCAATTAAGCGCCCACGTCCACATACTCCCATCCGGATGATCGACCCGGTATCTATCGACGAGACCAAATTCGTCGATCAGATCAACCAGGCTACGATCATCATTCCTCCCGCTAGCGCCCCTCCCTCTATCCCATTTGGGGGTTAGGATGGCATTCCAGTCCCCAACTAAGATTAGCCGTGTTGAATGCACCATAAAGGGCTCCAACAGCCGAAAGAAAGAGACACGCTCACCTTGCTTATTGGGCGCATAAACCACAATCAGCCGGAACAATTTGCTTTTCACTGCAATATCGGCCACGATCAGCCGGCCCTCGGCACCGACATGGACAAGGTCAACCTTCGCGTCCAGGGTACGCTTGACCAGCAAAGAAACACCTCTGGCTTGCCGGCTCCCATATGCTGAATAGACGACAAAGTCGTTAGACAGCACACAAGAGTCGACTTCGCAAACAAAGTGAGTCTCTTGGATCGCGGCCACATCCACGCCGAAGGACAAGAGGTCACGAAGCAGGCGAGCCGCCTTACCCCGATCCCTCAGGCCCTTCGCATTCAAGCTGGCTATCTTAATAGACATCTTTTAGTTCTGAAAAAGAAAAAACAAAGAAACATGCAACAAGGCTCTAGTCGCATACGGGGTAGAAATCTCGGGCAGAGGGGACCCCGACGGACTGTCCTAGGGACCCTGTACCAATGTCGGACGTAATCCGTCCGTCTAGGACAATCCCGCCGACGTCGGTGGGATATGTTAGTTTTACCACCCTATATAAACTGGGGTGGAGTAAAACGGGGAACCTCCCCGAACAATTTTGCGACATTTTTCTTAGTTCCGGCGTGTTTTCCGCCACCATCCTTATTTTAGGATATAACCTTCTGACCTCTTCTATGTGGTCCCAGACCCGCAGGTTCCCCCCGGTATTTCTTACCAGGGTGATGACACCTGGGGCCTGGGAAAAGTTTGTAGGATCTTCAGTGGAAAGATTGTTGACTGAAGTCAGTTTTAGGAGCGGCTTCAGCAACTTTCGCCTTTGCGAGGACCACTCCGCCACCAAATTTTCGTCGACTTTCATTAGAGCTGCGCCTCTCGGGAGGCCTTTCTTCTTTTTCGCCCGACTGGGAGTCTGGCTGGGAGTGGGAATAGGAGAAGGGGAGGGAGTGGGAGTTGCCGAAATGTTCTTTTCCAGGGGGGTCAGATTGAAGGTAGGGGACTGGGAAGCTTTCCGCGGGGAAGAGGGAAGGCTCCTCGCCTTTTCTGCATAAGTGCATCTAACTGGGGACACCGGTAAAGAAGTGCATCGGTCGCCCAGCTTCCTCCTCTCAGAGCTCCTGCTCCTCCTTCTACTCTTGAGTTTGTCCTGTTGTTCCTCCTCTTCCTCTCTCCCGCGCTTCAGGGACGACGCTCTTCCTACTTCCATAGGCTCTTCCGCAACCTTTTTGGGGAAGGAACCCTTTTCCTTGCCCTGTTTGGACGGTGAATTTTGCGGAGTAGGGTCCTTCTGTTTGGCAGGCGCCTTAACAGGAGTCGGCACCTTCACCGGCACCTTCGCCGGCGAAGGCGTTTTTGCCTTTTTTCGCGCCACCACCTGCCAATCACCCTCCTTGTTGGCTGCCGGTACTGGTGCTGGTGGAGCTTGTTTGGTAGTTTCCTTTGCAGGCTGCTGCTGCTGTTTGACTGGTTGGGCCTTTGGGGGCGGGTTTTTGGTCGGACACGCCTTTGCGACGTGTTCCGCCGCCCCACAGACCCAACAGCAAGGCTTTCTGCCCTCCACGACCACAAAAATATTTCGATCCCTGCAGGTGAGAATGTTGGGGATTTTCGCAATGTTTTCCCCAGATAGGGTCACCTGCAGGACCATATCTCCTGTATAGAAGCCTGCCTTGGACCGCAGCGAGGAGACGTCGGCCACCTTTCCGTAACTTGCAAAAAAGGCGCCGACGTGGTCCTCGGCAATGTCCAAGGGGACGCCATGCAAGGTAATCTTGACTCTCCTTGCTCCCATATATTCCGTCTGGAATTGGAGTGTTTTTGTCTCCAATACCACGCCAATTAGGCGCTTGGCCTCTTCAACTGAGCCAAGCAGGACGTCCCACTTGGCATTGCCTCTCCTCGCTACGGCCTTTGCATTAATCTGAAGAGCCCGAATTGCCTCTTCAAAGGATTCCCTTGTGATGCCCACAAACTTATGGGTCTTAAGTTCCTTGGTTCTTAGTGTGATTATTCTGGCCTCAATTTGTGCCAATTGTTCTGGCACGGAAACCAGCTCTGTTCCTTTAATATACTGGGCGTATTTGTCTTGCATCTGATGGTAATATTCCTCATCCTTAACCGTCAATTTCCCTCTTTTCCACCCAGCGGTCGAGGGTTTAGGCGATGCTGCTTCTGCTAGTACTTGCGAAGGGGGATTATCCCGAGGCGGTAGAGCCCAATCCCCCTCCTTTCCTCCCACCGACGCCGTGGTGGGAGGAACGCTTTCCATCGGCCCATCTGTGGCCATTGCCACAAAGTGGCCGAACACCGGATCACTGCTTCCCGGTGTTTCGCGTTGTTAGACGCTACTTTTACGCTGGCCCGAGCTATAAACTCGGGCTGGAAAGCAGAAAATCCAAGATACAAAGAACTAACAGATATCACGGAGGAACAAATGTTATCCTTTGTTCTTTTACCCTAAACCACACAACAAAAAGCCGGGTGGGAAAGGGGTGGTACTTATTTATTTGACAAAAAGTACAAATTCTGGCACAAGGCCAACAAATGGGAGGGGGAACAAAAACTTGGGTTGGTCTTCCGTAACTATCTTATACCTAGCTAATCCGATTCACGACCCATACATACGTTACAATTTTCTCATTCACCATAAAAATTTGTCCATCAACACTCATACCTATCAAGCACCAAAATACCGCAAAATCATACCGGGGACCTAAAAACACCCCAAATGTACATAAAAATTTCTGATTTTTACAATATATACAATATCTTACAAAAATAATTTAAAACTTTATTCATGAAATGACATGATGGGGAGGGGGAATGAAGAAACAAAAATCCCCAAAACAAAAACAATTTCAAATGAATATATATACACAATGTTAGTAAGACCCAAACACACCCACATAATTAAAGAGGCCACTGTATTCTGCCTTAAAAAGAACAAAATCAAGCAGCTCTCTTTCTAAGGGGAATGGAGAAGCAGGGAACAAAATAAATTGGACTGGAGAATATATAAGGCTGACCCAGCCGAGACTGAAAACGGGACAAAATAACAATGGACAATGGGAATCTCGAACTGGATCATAACAAAAGTAATGGAGCCGGGAACAGGCTAGGACAAACACATTCACTCACATTAACTAGGCACAAAAAAGACTTCTTACCTTAACCACGGGAGGGGTTCCAAAGGAATCCACCCCGATGCAACTAGCAGATCTAAAAGAGAAAATCAAGGCTAGCCCCGGTCACGCGAACCAGGCTCGCCGCATATACCCACCTTTCGCTGAACTCTGTCGGGTGCAGCCGTTTCCGTTCAGTTCTAATCTTAATTTTGAGCTGGTGCTCAAAATATCGGATTAGATCCTGATCCGAAAGACGACCGCCCCGCAAGACTTCCTCCAGACGCGTCATCCAAATCACCATTCTAGCCGTGGCCAGTAGCGACAGAAACACCATCCGCTTCACTCCAGAGTACGGGGGCGACACATTGTCCACAGCGTATGCGCGATCAATGAGCACAAGCTCCCGCGGCGCGATACGAGCAGTCAACTCGCCAACACGCGCCCACAACGGGCGAACGCGCGAACAATGGAAGAAGGCGTGCGCAGACGTCTCCTTAATTCCAAGGACGCAACGTTCACAATCTGGCAAATCCGCCAGGCCCATTGCGAAACGCTTGTCGTTGAGAGACAAACCATTCCGAGCCAATCGCCAGGTCAGAGAAAACTCAGAGTTGTTGAGCCAATCCGCACCTGGCGCCCAAGACCAATGAGAGCGATACTCCTCTCTCGACATGCCGAGCTTACTCCACAGTTCATCCTTCACGGCGCCCTCCACTAATCCCCGATAGAAGATTCTCCTAGGCCGTGAAAGGTCACTGGACCATGGAATGGCCCGAAGGGCCGTCAGACATTCGAGCAGGAATTTCGGCCGCCCCCAAGGCCTATTGCTAGTCCTTAGGAGCGGGGGAGTGATAGTGAGGCTAGGGAACATGTCCCTCACTACCCCCGCAAGCAACCGATCTTCCTCCAACGCGCGCCTGAGGAATGCCAACCTCGAAGCGAGCACGTGGCTCCTCAAGTGCGGCATCCCCAGACCCCCTTGACACGGACGGAGGCAACAGACTCCTTTGTCGACCATGTGTTTGCGTCCTCTCCAAAGACAGGAGAATAGCAAACGCTCGAGCGCCTTCTCATGATCGTCACAAAGGGGAAGTACAGACAGCCGGTAAAGGATTCTGGGAAAGAGGTATGTATTACACACCTCCGCCAGACCCTTCACGGAGAGACTCCGTCGACGCCAAATCTCGACCGACGCGCCGACCTTTGCCTGTACTTCTGACCAGTTTTTCTCCAACTGTAAGTCCGGACCGAACCAAACTCCGAGGAGCTTGACCGGCCCGTCCGTCCAGTCGAAGGGCCCCGGGAGGGAAACACCCTTCCAGGCACCTAACCGCAAGCCGGACGACTTGTCGCGGTTAATTCTGGCCCCTGTTACCTGTTCGTACCGTTCAAGCGCCTTCTGTACCGCCCTTATGTCCCTGCGGGAGGACACAAAGGTCGTTACGTCATCGGCGTACGCGGAAACCCTGGCTCGAGCTCCACCAGGGACAGCAATTCCACGCAGGACCGGACTGCACGTCTCGTCCCTTAGCCGGCGAAGGAGAGGCTCCAACGCCAGGACGTAAAGGAGAGGCGACAGTGGACAACCCTGTCGGACCGACCTAGACAGCGCGAAAGCGCTCGACAGCTTCCCGTTCACCTGTACCACAGCCTTGGGGGAGCGATACAGAAGGCTAATCCAGCGGCTGAAGTCGGGTTTGAATCCGGCGGCCTGCAGGACAGCAGCCAGGTAGCCATGGTCAATCCTATCAAATGCCTTGGACTGATCCAAATTGATCAGCGCGGCCTCTTCGTCGTCTTCTACACCCTCTACGATCGTGCGAATCAAGTGCAGGTTGCTCTGAATTGTTCGTCCCTTCACAGAACAAGTCTGATCCGGTTCCAACAGAGACTCGGCAACTAGCTGCAAGCGATTCGTCAGGATCTTGGCCAAAATCTTTAACTCTGTGTTTAGCAGAGTTATGGGCCTGTAATCATCTAATCCCCGCCCAACCTTCTTGCCTTTTCCCAACAGCGTGATCACGCCCCTGGTGATCCGACCGGGGATGGACCCCTGCCGAAACCAGTGGTTGAACACGACAGTCAAGAGCGGGACAAAAAGGTGCGACATCCTCAAGTACAATTCATAGGGCAAACCATCCAAACCTGGCGACTTGCCACTGCCGGTCTTCTTCAAAGCCGCGTAGACTTCGTCCTCCGTAATCTCCCCTTCGCAGCTAGCCGCTTCAGCCGGCAAAAGCCGGGGAAAGTCAGCCAAATAGCTGCGAAACTCCTCGTCACGGAGACCAGGCTCCTTGGTAAACCGGTGTTCGAAATGCTGCCGGAACGCCTCGCACATGTCGTCGGTGGACCGAAGGAGATGCCCCTCCGGGTCGCGCACTTCTCGAATGTACCGATCGCCGGCCCGACGAATTTCTTCCTTGCGCAGTTCTGCGCCCATGTTCACAGCTTCGGAAGACATCTTGCTTAACTTAGCTCTAATTACCTGACCCATATAGCGCTCGCTAGTCGTGCGCCTCAGGGCCTCCCTGGCTAAGGCTATCTCTAGGGGATCCCCACCAGCCTCCGCCCGGGCGAAATTAGCACTAAGTGTCTTTGCCTCCGCAGCCTTATCTAGTTTGAGCCGCTGGCTATATTTGGTGGCGAAAGACCTAATGGAGTCCTTAAGGTTAACCCACCACTTATTCCCAATGACTCGCCCAATTAACGCCCGCTGAACTAGTTTTGTCAGCTGGTCACGAAAGTCCCGCCTGTCCAGTAAGGACTGATTGAACTTCCAATAACCAGCCAACCTAGGCCTAAAGTCTAACACCACACGGGCACAAACGAGTTTGTGGTCCGTGTAGCCTAGCCAGTGGAACGTTGGACATTCTAAGAAGTCTATGTCGGCCACTCTCACTAACATCCTATCCAGGTACGCAGATACCCGGGTAGAAGGCCAATTAAGCGCCCACGTCCACATACTCCCATCCGGATGATCGACCCGGTATCTATCGACGAGACCAAATTCGTCGATCAGATCAACCAGGCTACGATCATCATTCCTCCCGCTAGCGCCCCTCCCTCTATCCCATTTGGGGGTTAGGATGGCATTCCAGTCCCCAACTAAGATTAGCCGTGTTGAATGCACCATAAAGGGCTCCAACAGCCGAAAGAAAGAGACACACTCACCTTGCTTATTGGGCGCATAAACCACAATCAGCCGGAACAATTTGCTTTTCACTGCAATATCGGCCACGATCAGCCGGCCCTCGGCACCGACATGGACAAGGTCAACCTTCGCGTCCAGGGTACGCTTGACCAGCAAAGAAACACCTCTGGCTTGCCGGCTCCCATATGCTGAATAGACGACAAAGTCGTTAGACAGCACACAAGAGTCGACTTCGCAAACAAAGTGAGTCTCTTGGATCGCGGCCACATCCACGCCGAAGGACAAGAGGTCACGAAGCAGGCGAGCCGCCTTACCCCGATCCCTCAGGCCCTTCGCATTCAAGCTGGCTATCTTAATAGACATCTTTTAGTTCTGAAAAAGAAAAAACAAAGAAACATGCAACAAGGCTCTAGTCGCATACGGGGTAGAAATCTCGGGCAGAGGGGACCCCGACGGACTGTCCTAGGGACCCTGTACCAATGTCGGACGTAATCCGTCCGTCTAGGACAATCCCGCCGACGTCGGTGGGATATGTTAGTTTTACCACCCTATATAAACTGGGGTGGAGTAAAACGGGGAACCTCCCCGAACAATTTTGCGACATTTTTCTTAGTTCCGGCGTGTTTTCCGCCACCATCCTTATTTTAGGATATAACCTTCTGACCTCTTCTATGTGGTCCCAGACCCGCAGGTTCCCCCCGGTATTTCTTACCAGGGTGATGACACCTGGGGCCTGGGAAAAGTTTGTAGGATCTTCAGTGGAAAGATTGTTGACTGAAGTCAGTTTTAGGAGCGGCTTCAGCAACTTTCGCCTTTGCGAGGACCACTCCGCCACCAAATTTTCGTCGACTTTCATTAGAGCTGCGCCTCTCGGGAGGCCTTTCTTCTTTTTCGCCTGACTGGGAGTCTGGCTGGGAGTGGGAATAGGAGAAGGGGAGGGAGTGGGAGTTGCCGAAATGTTCTTTTCCAGGGGGGTCAGATTGAAGGTAGGGGACTGGGAAGCTTTCCGCGGGGAAGAGGGAAGGCTCCTCGCCTTTTCTGCATAAGTGCATCTAACTGGGGACACCGGTAAAGAAGTGCATCGGTCGCCCAGCTTCCTCCTCTCAGAGCTCCTGCTCCTCCTTCTACTCTTGAGTTTGTCCTGTTGTTCCTCCTCTTCCTCTCTCCCGCGCTTCAGGGACGACGCTCTTCCTACTTCCATAGGCTCTTCCGCAACCTTTTTGGGGAAGGAACCCTTTTCCTTGCCCTGTTTGGACGGTGAATTTTGCGGAGTAGGGTCCTTCTGTTTGGCAGGCGCCTTAACAGGAGTCGGCACCTTCACCGGCACCTTCGCCGGCGAAGGCGTTTTTGCCTTTTTTCGCGCCACCACCTGCCAATCACCCTCCTTGTTGGCTGCCGGTACTGGTGCTGGTGGAGCTTGTTTGGTAGTTTCCTTTGCAGGCTGCTGCTGCTGTTTGACTGGTTGGGCCTTTGGGGGCGGGTTTTTGGTCGGACACGCCTTTGCGACGTGTTCCGCCGCCCCACAGACCCAACAGCAAGGCTTTCTGCCCTCCACGACCACAAAAATATTTCGATCCCTGCAGGTGAGAATGTTGGGGATTTTCGCAATGTTTTCCCCAGATAGGGTCACCTGCAGGACCATATCTCCTGTATAGAAGCCTGCCTTGGACCGCAGCGAGGAGACGTCGGCCACCTTTCCGTAACTTGCAAAAAAGGCGCCGATGTGGTCCTCGGCAATGTCCAAGGGGACGCCATGCAAGGTAATCTTGACTCTCCTTGCTCCCATATATTCCGTCTGGAATTGGAGTGTTTTTGTCTCCAATACCACGCCAATTAGGCGCTTGGCCTCTTCAACTGAGCCAAGCAGGACGTCCCACTTGGCATTGCCTCTCCTCGCTACGGCCTTTGCATTAATCTGAAGAGCCCGAATTGCCTCTTCAAAGGATTCCCTTGTGATGCCCACAAACTTATGGGTCTTAAGTTCCTTGGTTCTTAGTGTGATTATTCTGGCCTCAATTTGTGCCAATTGTTCTGGCACGGAAACCAGCTCTGTTCCTTTAATATACTGGGCGTATTTGTCTTGCATCTGATGGTAATATTCCTCATCCTTAACCGTCAATTTCCCTCTTTTCCACCCAGCGGTCGAGGGTTTAGGCGATGCTGCTTCTGCTAGTACTTGCGAAGGGGGATTATCCCGAGGCGGTAGAGCCCAATCCCCCTCCTTTCCTCCCACCGACGCCGTGGTGGGAGGAACGCTTTCCATCGGCCCATCTGTGGCCATTGCCACAAAGTGGCCGAACACCGGATCACTGCTTCCCGGTGTTTCGCGTTGTTAGACGCTACTTTTACGCTGGCCCGAGCTATAAACTCGGGCTGGAAAGCAGAAAATCCAAGATACAAAGAACTAACAGATATCACGGAGGAACAAATGTTATCCTTTGTTCTTTTACCCTAAACCACACAACAAAAAGCCGGGTGGGAAAGGGGTGGTACTTATTTATTACGTAAAAGTACATAATTCTGGCACAAGGCCAACAAATGGGAGGGGGAACAAAAACTTGGGTTGGTCTTCCGTAACTATCTTATACCTAGCTAATCCGATTCACGACCCATACATACGTTACAATTTTCTCATTCACCATAAAAATTTGTCCATCAACACTCATACCTATCAAGCACCAAAATACCGCAGTAACATACCAGGGACCTAAAAACGCCCCAAATGTACATAAAAATTTGTTTATTTACAATATTTACAATAGTGTACAAAAATAAATTTAAAACTTTATTCATGAAATGACATGATGGGAAGGGGGAATGAAGAAACAAAAAATCCCCAAAACAAAAACAATTTCAAATGAATATATATACACAATGTTAGTAAGACCCAAACACACCCACATAATTAAAGAGGCCACTGTATTCTGCCTTAAAAGGAACAAAATCAAGCAGCTCTCTTTCTAAGGGGAATGGAGAAGCAGGGAACAAAATAAATTGGACTGGAGAATATATAAGGCTGACCCAGCCGAGAATGAAAACGGGACAAAATAACAATGGACAATGGGAATCTCGAACTGGATCATAACAAAAGTAATGGAGCCGGGAACAGGCTAGGACAAACACATTCACTCACATTAACTAGGCACAAAAAAGACTTCTTACCTTAACCACGGGAGGGGTTCCAAAGGAATCCACCCCGATGCAACTAGCAGATCTAAAAGAGAAAATCAAGGCTAGCCCCGGTCACGCGAACCAGGCTCGCCGCATATACCCACCTTTCGCTGAACTCTGTCGGGTGCAGCCGTTTTCGTTCAGTTCTAATCTTAATTTTGAGCTGGTGCTCAAAATATCGGATTAGATCCTGATCCGAAAGACGACCGCCCCGCAAGACTTCCTCCAGACGCGTCATCCAAATCACCATTCTAGCCGTGGCCAGTAGCGACAGAAACACCATCCGCTTCACTCCAGAGTACGGGGGCGACACATTGTCCACAGCGTATGCGCGATCAATGAGCACAAGCTCCCGCGGCGCGATACGAGCAGTCAACTCGCCAACACGCGCCCACAACGGGCGAACGCGCGAACAATGGAAGAAGGCGTGCGCAGACGTCTCCTTAATTCCAAGGACGCAACGTTCACAATCTGGCAAATCCGCCAGGCCCATTGCGAAACGCTTGTCGTTGAGAGACAAACCATTCCGAGCCAATCGCCAGGTCAGAGAAAACTCAGAGTTGTTGAGCCAATCCGCACCTGGCGCCCAAGACCAATGAGAGCGATACTCCTCTCCCGACATGCCGAGCTTACTCCACAGTTCATCCTTCACGGCGCCCTCCACTAATCCCCGATAGAAGATTCTCCTAGGCCGTGAAAGGTCACTGGACCATGGAATGGCCCGAAGGGCCGTCAGACATTCGAGCAGGAATTTCGGCCGCCCCCAAGGCCTATTGCTAGTCCTCAGGAGCGGGGGAGTGATAGTGAGGCTAGGGAACATGTCCCTCACTACCCCCGCAAGCAACCGATCTTCCTCCAACGCGCGCCTGAGGAATGCCAACCTCGAAGCGAGCACGTGGCTCCTCAAGTGTGGCATCCCCAGACCCCCTTGACACGGACGGAGGCAACAGACTCCTTTGTCGACCATGTGTTTGCGTCCTCTCCAAAGACAGGAGAATAGCAAACGCTCGAGCGCCTTCTCATGATCGTCACAAAGGGGAAGTACAGACAGCCGGTAAAGGATTCTGGGAAAGAGGTATGTATTACACACCTCCGCCAGACCCTTCACGGAGAGACTCCGTCGACGCCAAATCTCGACCGACGCGCCGACCTTTGCCTGTACTTCAGACCAGTTTTTCTCCAACTGTAAGTCCGGACCGAACCAAACTCCGAGGAGCTTGACCGGCCCGTCCGTCCAGTCGAAGGGCCCCGGGAGGGAAACACCCTTCCAGGCACCTAACCGCAAGCCGGACGACTTGTCGCGGTTAATTCTGGCCCCTGTTACCTGTTCGTACCGTTCAAGCGCCTTCTGTACCGCCCTTATGTCCCTGCGGGAGGACACAAAGGTCGTTACGTCATCGGCGTACGCGGAAACCCTGGCTCGAGCTCCACCAGGGACAGCAATTCCACGCAGGACCGGACTGCACGTCTCGTCCCTTAGCCGGCGAAGGAGGGGCTCCAACGCCAGGACGTAAAGGAGAGGCGACAGTGGACAACCCTGTCGGACCGACCTAGACAGCGCGAAAGCGCTCGACAGCTTCCCGTTCACCTGTACCACAGCCTTGGGGGAGCGATACAGAAGGCTAATCCAGCGGCTGAAGTCGGGTTTGAATCCGGCGGCCTGCAGGACAGCAGCCAGGTAGCCATGGTCAATCCTATCAAATGCCTTGGACTGATCCAAATTGATCAGCGCGGCCTCTTCGTCGTCTTCTACACCCTCTACGATCGTGCGGATCAAGTGCAGGTTGCTCTGAATTGTTCGTCCCTTCACAGAACAAGTCTGATCCGGTTCCAACAGAGACTCGGCAACTAGCTGCAAGCGATTCGTCAGGATCTTGGCCAAAATCTTTAACTCTGTGTTTAGCAGAGTTATGGGCCTGTAATCATCTAATCCCCGCCCAACCTTCTTGCCTTTTCCCAACAGCGTGATCACGCCCCTGGTGATCCGACCGGGGATGGACCCCTGCCGAAACCAGTGGTTGAACACGACAGTCAAGAGCGGGACAAAAAGGTGCGACATCCTCAAGTACAATTCATAGGGCAAACCATCCAAACCTGGCGACTTGCCACTGCCGGTCTTCTTCAAAGCCGCGTAGACTTCGTCCTCCGTAATCTCCCCTTCGCAGCTAGCCGCTTCAGCCGGCAAAAGCCGGGGAAAGTCAGCCAAATAGCTGCGAAACTCCTCGTCACGGAGACCAGGCTCCTTGGTAAACCGGTGTTCGAAATGCTGCCGGAACGCCTCGCACATGTCGTCAGTGGACCGAAGGAGATGCCCCTCCGGGTCGCGCACTTCTCGAATGTACCGATCGCCGGCCCGACGAATTTCTTCCTTGCGCAGTTCTGCGCCCATGTTCACAGCTTCGGAAGACATCTTGCTTAACTTAGCTCTAATTACCTGGCCCATATAGCGCTCGCTAGTCGTGCGCCTCAGGGCCTCCCTGGCTAAGGCTATCTCTAGGGGATCCCCACCAGCCTCCGCCCGGGCGAAATTAGCACTAAGTGTCTTTGCCTCCGCAGCCTTATCTAGTTTGAGCCGCTGGCTATATTTGGTGGCGAAAGACCTAATGGAGTCCTTAAGGTTAACCCACCACTTATTCCCAATGACTCGCCCAATTAACGCCCGCTGAACTAGTTTTGTCAGCTGGTCACGAAAGTCCCGCCTGTCCAGTAAGGACTGATTGAACTTCCAATAACCAGCCAACCTAGGCCTAAAGTCTAACACCACACGGGCACAAACGAGTTTGTGGTCCGTGTAGCCTAGCCAGTGGAACGTTGGACATTCTAAGAAGTCTATGTCGGCCACTCTCACTAACATCCTATCCAGGTACGCAGATACCCGGGTAGAAGGCCAATTAAGCGCCCACGTCCACATACTCCCATCCGGATGATCGACCCGGTATCTATCGACGAGACCAAATTCGTCGATCAGATCAACCAGGCTACGATCATCATTCCTCCCGCTAGCGCCCCTCCCTCTATCCCATTTGGGGGTTAGGATGGCATTCCAGTCCCCAACTAAGATTAGCCGTGTTGAATGCACCATAAAGGGCTCCAACAGCCGAAAGAAAGAGACACGCTCACCTTGCTTATTGGGCGCATAAACCACAATCAGCCGGAACAATTTGCTTTTCACTGCAATATCGGCCACGATCAGCCGGCCCTCGGCACCGACATGGACAAGGTCAACCTTCGCGTCCAGGGTACGCTTGACCAGCAAAGAAACACCTCTGGCTTGCCGGCTCCCATATGCTGAATAGACGACAAAGTCGTTAGACAGCACACAAGAGTCGACTTCGCAAACAAAGTGAGTCTCTTGGATCGCGGCCACATCCACGCCGAAGGACAAGAGGTCACGAAGCAGGCGAGCCGCCTTACCCCGATCCCTCAGGCCCTTCGCATTCAAGCTGGCTATCTTAATAGACATCTTTTAGTTCTGAAAAAGAAAAAACAAAGAAACATGCAACAAGGCTCTAGTCGCATACGGGGTAGAAATCTCGGGCAGAGGGGACCCCGACGGACTGTCCTAGGGACCCCTGTACCAATGTCGGACGTAATCCGTCCGTCTAGGACAATCCCGCCGACGTCGGTGGGATATGTTAGTTTTACCACCCTATATAAACTGGGGTGGAGTAAAACGGGGAACCTCCCCGAACAATTTTGCGACATTTTTCTTAGTTCCGGCGTGTTTTCCGCCACCATCCTTATTTTAGGATATAACCTTCTGACCTCTTCTATGTGGTCCCAGACCCGCAGGTTCCCCCCGGTATTTCTTACCAGGGTGATGACACCTGGGGCCTGGGAAAAGTTTGTAGGATCTTCAGTGGAAAGATTGTTGACTGAAGTCAGTTTTAGGAGCGGCTTCAGCAACTTTCGCCTTTGCGAGGACCACTCCGCCACCAAATTTTCGTCGACTTTCATTAGAGCTGCGCCTCTCGGGAGGCCTTTCTTCTTTTTCGCCCGACTGGGAGTCTGGCTGGGAGTGGGAATAGGAGAAGGGGAGGGAGTGGGAGTTGCCGAAATGTTCTTTTCCAGGGGGGTCAGATTGAAGGTAGGGGACTGGGAAGCTTTCCGCGGGGAAGAGGGAAGGCTCCTCGCCTTTTCTGCATAAGTGCATCTAACTGGGGACACCGGTAAAGAAGTGCATCGGTCGCCCAGCTTCCTCCTCTCAGAGCTCCTGCTCCTCCTTCTACTCTTGAGTTTGTCCTGTTGTTCCTCCTCTTCCTCTCTCCCGCGCTTCAGGGACGACGCTCTTCCTACTTCCATAGGCTCTTCCGCAACCTTTTTGGGGAAGGAACCCTTTTCCTTGCCCTGTTTGGACGGTGAATTTTGCGGAGTAGGGTCCTTCTGTTTGGCAGGCGCCTTAACAGGAGTCGGCACCTTCACCGGCACCTTCGCCGGCGAAGGCGTTTTTGCCTTTTTTCGCGCCACCACCTGCCAATCACCCTCCTTGTTGGCTGCCGGTACTGGTGCTGGTGGAGCTTGTTTGGTAGTTTCCTTTGCAGGCTGCTGCTGCTGTTTGACTGGTTGGGCCTTTGGGGGCGGGTTTTTGGTCGGACACGCCTTTGCGACGTGTTCCGCCGCCCCACAGACCCAACAGCAAGGCTTTCTGCCCTCCACGACCACAAAAATATTTCGATCCCTGCAGGTGAGAATGTTGGGGATTTTCGCAATGTTTTCCCCAGATAGGGTCACCTGCAGGACCATATCTCCTGTATAGAAGCCTGCCTTGGACCGCAGCGAGGAGACGTCGGCCACCTTTCCGTAACTTGCAAAAAAGGCGCCGACGTGGTCCTCGGCAATGTCCAAGGGGACGCCATGCAAGGTAATCTTGACTCTCCTTGCTCCCATATATTCCGTCTGGAATTGGAGTGTTTTTGTCTCCAATACCACGCCAATTAGGCGCTTGGCCTCTTCAACTGAGCCAAGCAGGACGTCCCACTTGGCATTGCCTCTCCTCGCTACGGCCTTTGCATTAATCTGAAGAGCCCGAATTGCCTCTTCAAAGGATTCCCTTGTGATGCCCACAAACTTATGGGTCTTAAGTTCCTTGGTTCTTAGTGTGATTATTCTGGCCTCAATTTGTGCCAATTGTTCTGGCACGGAAACCAGCTCTGTTCCTTTAATATACTGGGCGTATTTGTCTTGCATCTGATGGTAATATTCCTCATCCTTAACCGTCAATTTCCCTCTTTTCCACCCAGCGGTCGAGGGTTTAGGCGATGCTGCTTCTGCTAGTACTTGCGAAGGGGGATTATCCCGAGGCGGTAGAGCCCAATCCCCCTCCTTTCCTCCCACCGACGCCGTGGTGGGAGGAACGCTTTCCATCGGCCCATCTGTGGCCATTGCCACAAAGTGGCCGAACACCGGATCACTGCTTCCCGGTGTTTCGCGTTGTTAGACGCTACTTTTACGCTGGCCCGAGCTATAAACTCGGGCTGGAAAGCAGAAAATCCAAGATACAAAGAACTAACAGATATCACGGAGGAACAAATGTTATCCTTTGTTCTTTTACCCTAAACCACACAACAAAAAGCCGGGTGGGAAAGGGGTGGTACTTATTTATTTGACAAAAAGTACAAATTCTGGCACAAGGCCAACAAATGGGAGGGGGAACAAAAACTTGGGTTGGTCTTCCGTAACTATCTTATACCTAGCTAATCCGATTCACGACCCATACATACGTTACAATTTTCTCATTCACCATAAAAATTTGTCCATCAACACTCATACCTATCAAGCACCAAAATACCGCAAAATCATACCGGGGACCTAAAAACACCCCAAATGTACATAAAAATTTCTGATTTTTACAATATATACAATATCTTACAAAAATAATTTAAAACTTTATTCATGAAATGACATGATGGGGAGGGGGAATGAAGAAACAAAAATCCCCAAAACAAAAACAATTTCAAATGAATATATATACACAATGTTAGTAAGACCCAAACACACCCACATAATTAAAGAGGCCACTGTATTCTGCCTTAAAAAGAACAAAATCAAGCAGCTCTCTTTCTAAGGGGAATGGAGAAGCAGGGAACAAAATAAATTGGACTGGAGAATATATAAGGCTGACCCAGCCGAGACTGAAAACGGGACAAAATAACAATGGACAATGGGAATCTCGAACTGGATCATAACAAAAGTAATGGAGCCGGGAACAGGCTAGGACAAACACATTCACTCACATTAACTAGGCACAAAAAAGACTTCTTACCTTAACCACGGGAGGGGTTCCAAAGGAATCCACCCCGATGCAACTAGCAGATCTAAAAGAGAAAATCAAGGCTAGCCCCGGTCACGCGAACCAGGCTCGCCGCATATACCCACCTTTCGCTGAACTCTGTCGGGTGCAGCCGTTTCCGTTCAGTTCTAATCTTAATTTTGAGCTGGTGCTCAAAATATCGGATTAGATCCTGATCCGAAAGACGACCGCCCCGCAAGACTTCCTCCAGACGCGTCATCCAAATCACCATTCTAGCCGTGGCCAGTAGCGACAGAAACACCATCCGCTTCACTCCAGAGTACGGGGGCGACACATTGTCCACAGCGTATGCGCGATCAATGAGCACAAGCTCCCGCGGCGCGATACGAGCAGTCAACTCGCCAACACGCGCCCACAACGGGCGAACGCGCGAACAATGGAAGAAGGCGTGCGCAGACGTCTCCTTAATTCCAAGGACGCAACGTTCACAATCTGGCAAATCCGCCAGGCCCATTGCGAAACGCTTGTCGTTGAGAGACAAACCATTCCGAGCCAATCGCCAGGTCAGAGAAAACTCAGAGTTGTTGAGCCAATCCGCACCTGGCGCCCAAGACCAATGAGAGCGATACTCCTCTCTCGACATGCCGAGCTTACTCCACAGTTCATCCTTCACGGCGCCCTCCACTAATCCCCGATAGAAGATTCTCCTAGGCCGTGAAAGGTCACTGGACCATGGAATGGCCCGAAGGGCCGTCAGACATTCGAGCAGGAATTTCGGCCGCCCCCAAGGCCTATTGCTAGTCCTTAGGAGCGGGGGAGTGATAGTGAGGCTAGGGAACATGTCCCTCACTACCCCCGCAAGCAACCGATCTTCCTCCAACGCGCGCCTGAGGAATGCCAACCTCGAAGCGAGCACGTGGCTCCTCAAGTGCGGCATCCCCAGACCCCCTTGACACGGACGGAGGCAACAGACTCCTTTGTCGACCATGTGTTTGCGTCCTCTCCAAAGACAGGAGAATAGCAAACGCTCGAGCGCCTTCTCATGATCGTCACAAAGGGGAAGTACAGACAGCCGGTAAAGGATTCTGGGAAAGAGGTATGTATTACACACCTCCGCCAGACCCTTCACGGAGAGACTCCGTCGACGCCAAATCTCGACCGACGCGCCGACCTTTGCCTGTACTTCTGACCAGTTTTTCTCCAACTGTAAGTCCGGACCGAACCAAACTCCGAGGAGCTTGACCGGCCCGTCCGTCCAGTCGAAGGGCCCCGGGAGGGAAACACCCTTCCAGGCACCTAACCGCAAGCCGGACGACTTGTCGCGGTTAATTCTGGCCCCTGTTACCTGTTCGTACCGTTCAAGCGCCTTCTGTACCGCCCTTATGTCCCTGCGGGAGGACACAAAGGTCGTTACGTCATCGGCGTACGCGGAAACCCTGGCTCGAGCTCCACCAGGGACAGCAATTCCACGCAGGACCGGACTGCACGTCTCGTCCCTTAGCCGGCGAAGGAGAGGCTCCAACGCCAGGACGTAAAGGAGAGGCGACAGTGGACAACCCTGTCGGACCGACCTAGACAGCGCGAAAGCGCTCGACAGCTTCCCGTTCACCTGTACCACAGCCTTGGGGGAGCGATACAGAAGGCTAATCCAGCGGCTGAAGTCGGGTTTGAATCCGGCGGCCTGCAGGACAGCAGCCAGGTAGCCATGGTCAATCCTATCAAATGCCTTGGACTGATCCAAATTGATCAGCGCGGCCTCTTCGTCGTCTTCTACACCCTCTACGATCGTGCGAATCAAGTGCAGGTTGCTCTGAATTGTTCGTCCCTTCACAGAACAAGTCTGATCCGGTTCCAACAGAGACTCGGCAACTAGCTGCAAGCGATTCGTCAGGATCTTGGCCAAAATCTTTAACTCTGTGTTTAGCAGAGTTATGGGCCTGTAATCATCTAATCCCCGCCCAACCTTCTTGCCTTTTCCCAACAGCGTGATCACGCCCCTGGTGATCCGACCGGGGATGGACCCCTGCCGAAACCAGTGGTTGAACACGACAGTCAAGAGCGGGACCAAAAGGTGCGACATCCTCAAGTACAATTCATAGGGCAAACCATCCAAACCTGGCGACTTGCCACTGCCGGTCTTCTTCAAAGCCGCGTAGACTTCGTCCTCCGTAATCTCCCCTTCGCAGCTAGCCGCTTCAGCCGGCAAAAGCCGGGGAAAGTCAGCCAAATAGCTGCGAAACTCCTCGTCACGGAGACCAGGCTCCTTGGTAAACCGGTGTTCGAAATGCTGCCGGAACGCCTCGCACATGTCGTCGGTGGACCGAAGGAGATGCCCCTCCGGGTCGCGCACTTCTCGAATGTACCGATCGCCGGCCCGACGAATTTCTTCCTTGCGCAGTTCTGCGCCCATGTTCACAGCTTCGGAAGACATCTTGCTTAACTTAGCTCTAATTACCTGACCCATATAGCGCTCGCTAGTCGTGCGCCTCAGGGCCTCCCTGGCTAAGGCTATCTCTAGGGGATCCCCACCAGCCTCCGCCCGGGCGAAATTAGCACTAAGTGTCTTTGCCTCCGCAGCCTTATCTAGTTTGAGCCGCTGGCTATATTTGGTGGCGAAAGACCTAATGGAGTCCTTAAGGTTAACCCACCACTTATTCCCAATGACTCGCCCAATTAACGCCCGCTGAACTAGTTTTGTCAGCTGGTCACGAAAGTCCCGCCTGTCCAGTAAGGACTGATTGAACTTCCAATAACCAGCCAACCTAGGCCTAAAGTCTAACACCACACGGGCACAAACGAGTTTGTGGTCCGTGTAGCCTAGCCAGTGGAACGTTGGACATTCTAAGAAGTCTATGTCGGCCACTCTCACTAACATCCTATCCAGGTACGCAGATACCCGGGTAGAAGGCCAATTAAGCGCCCACGTCCACATACTCCCATCCGGATGATCGACCCGGTATCTATCGACGAGACCAAATTCGTCGATCAGATCAACCAGGCTACGATCATCATTCCTCCCGCTAGCGCCCCTCCCTCTATCCCATTTGGGGGTTAGGATGGCATTCCAGTCCCCAACTAAGATTAGCCGTGTTGAATGCACCATAAAGGGCTCCAACAGCCGAAAGAAAGAGACACGCTCACCTTGCTTATTGGGCGCATAAACCACAATCAGCCGGAACAATTTGCTTTTCACTGCAATATCGGCCACGATCAGCCGGCCCTCGGCACCGACATGGACAAGGTCAACCTTCGCGTCCAGGGTACGCTTGACCAGCAAAGAAACACCTCTGGCTTGCCGGCTCCCATATGCTGAATAGACGACAAAGTCGTTAGACAGCACACACGAGTCGACTTCGCAAACAAAGTGAGTCTCTTGGATCGCGGCCACATCCACGCCGAAGGACAAGAGGTCACGAAGCAGGCGAGCCGCCTTACCCCGATCCCTCAGGCCCTTCGCATTCAAGCTGGCTATCTTAATAGACATCTTTTAGTTCTGAAAAAGAAAAACAAAGAACATGCAACAAAGGCACTAGTCGCATACGGGGTAGAAATCTCGGGCAGAGGGGACCCCGACGGACTGTCCTAGGGACCCTGTACCAATGTCGGACGTAATCCGTCCGTCTAGGACAATCCCGCCGACGTCGGTGGGATATGTTAGTTTTACCACCCTATATAAGCAGGGGTGGAGGATAACCGGGAACCGACCCGCACAATTTTTGCCCATTTTTTTAAGTTCAGGCGTGTTCATCGTTGCCATCCTTAATTTAGGGTAGTGCTTCTTGGCATCTTCTATGTGGTCCCAGACCCTCAGGTTACCCCCGGTATTTCTTACGAGGGTAATGACTCCTGGGGCCTGGGGAAAGTTTGTTGGGTCTTCCGTGGACATTCCTTTTACTGCAGTCAGTTTGAGGAGTGGCTTCAGCAGTTTTCGCCTCTGCGAAGACCACTCCTCCACAATGTCCTCATCTACTTTACACAAGGCGTCGCCTTGGGGGAGGGCTTTCTTCTTTTTTGCCCGTGAGGGAGTGGAAATAGGAGAAGGGGAGGGAGTGGGTGTTGCAGAAGTCTGTTTTTTCAAGGGGATCAAATTGAAGGTTGGGGACTGGGAAGCTTTGCGCGGGGAAGATGGTAGGCTTCTTGCCTTGTCAGCATATGTGTGTCTGACCGGGGAAACCGGCAATGATGCACACTTGTTCCCATGATTGCTTCTTTCGGAGCTCCTGCCCCTTCTTCTGCTTTTTAGCTTGTCCTGCTGCTCCTCTTCTTCCTCTCTCCCGCGCTTCAAAGACGACGCTCTCCCTACCTCCATCGGTTCGTCCTTTTTGGGGGAGGAAACCCTTTCCCTCTCCTGTTTGGCGGGCGTATTTTTTGAGGTAGTCTCCTTTTGTTTTGGGGGTGATTTGACAGGCGGTGGCACCTTCGCCGGCCCCTTGGCCGGAGAAGGCGTTTTCGCCTTTTTCCTCGCCACCACCTGCCAATCGCCCTCCTTGCTGGCTGCTGGTACTGGTGTAGGAGAGGCTGTCTTTACTGCTTCCTTAGCTGGCTGCTGCTGCTTGGCTGGTTGGGCCTTTGGGGGGGGATTCTTAGATGGACAGATCTTTGCGACATGCTCCGCCGCCCCACAGACCCAACAGCAAGGCTTTCTGCCTTCTACGATTATAAAAATCGAACGACCCCTGCAGGTGAGGATGTTGGGAATTTTGGCGATATTCTCCTTATTCAGGGTCACCTGCAGGGTCATGTCGCCCGTGAGAAAACCGGCCTTGGACCGCAGCGAGGAGACTTCGGCCACTCTTCCATATTGCACGAAGAAGGCGCCAACATGATCCTCGGCAATGTCCATGGGGACGCCATGCAGGGTGACCTTAACTTTTCTAGTACCCATGTACTCCGTATTGATCAGGAGAGTTTTGGTCTCCAAGACCACACCAATTAGGTTTCTAGCTTCTTGTACGGAGCCAAGCAGGACGTCCCACATGGCATTGCCTCTCCTCGCCACGGCCAACGCTCTAATTTTTAGGGCTTGTAGCCCCTCCTCGAGTGTATCCCGAGGAACGCCGACCAACTTCTTTGTCTTCGGGTCCTTAGTGTACAGAGTGATGACTCTCGCTTCTATTTGAGCCAACTGATCCGGCACCGAAACGAGCTCTGTTCCTTTAATGTAATCCGCGTAGTCCTTAGCAATCTTCTCGTAATAATCCTCCCCTTTTAGCGACATTTTTTTTGCCTCCCTTCCACCCAGAGGTCGAAGGTAAGGGGGATGCTGGAGCTGCTGCTGGTATCACTGCTGGTACTGTAGAAGGGGGATTATCCCGAGGCGGTAGAGCCCAATCCCCCTCCTTTCCTCCCACCGACGCCGTGGTGGGAGGAACGCTTTCCATCGGCCCATCTGTGGCCATTGCCACAAAGTGGCCGAACACCGGATCACTGCTTCCCGGTGTTTCGCGTTGTTAGACGCTACTTTTACGCTGGCCCGAGCTATAAACTCGGGCTGGAAAGCAGTAAATCCAAGATACAGAGGACTAACAAATATCACGAAGGAACAAGTGTTATCCTTTGTTCTTTTACCCTAAACCACACAACAAAAAGCCGGGTGGGAAAGGGGTGGTATGTATTTATTCAGGTATGAAATACATGAATTATGGCACAAGGCCGAAAAATGGGGAGGGGGAACAAAACTTGGGATGGTCTTCAGTAACTATCTTATACCTAGCTAATCAGATTCACGACCCATACATACGTTACAATTTTCTCATTCACCATAAAAATTTGTCCATCAACACTCATACCTAACAAGCACCAAAATACCGCAAAATCATACCGGGGACCTAAAAAACACCCCAAATGTACATAAAAATTTCTGATTTTTACAATATATACAATATCTTACAAAAATAATTTAAAACTTTATTCATGAAATGACATGATGGGAAGGGGGAATGAAGAAACAAAAAATCCCCAAAACAAAAAACAATTTCAAATGAATATATATACACAATGTTAGTAAGACCCAAACACACCCACATAATTAAAGAGGCCACTGTATTCTGCCTTAAAAAGACAAAATCAAGCAGCTCTCTTTCTAAGGGGAATGGATAAGAAGGGGGCAAAAATAAATTGGACTGGAGAATGTATAAGGCTGACCCAGCCGAGAGTGAAAACGGGACAAAATAATACTTGGACAATGGGAATCTCGAACTGGATCATAACAAAAGCAATGAAGCCGGGAACAGGCCAGGACAAACACATTCACTCACATTAACTAGGCACCAAAAAGACTTCTACCTTAACCACGGGCGGGGTTCCAAAGGAATCCACCCCGATGCAACTAGCAGATCTAAAAGAGAAAATCAAGGCTAGCCCCGGTCACGCGAACCAGGCTCGCCGCATATACCCACCTTTCGCTGAACTCTGTCGGGTGCAGCCGTTTTCGTTCAGTTCTAATCTTCATTTTGAGCTGGTGCTCAAAATATCGGATTAGATCCTGATCCGAAAGACGACCTCCCCGCAAGACTTCCTCCAGACGCGTCATCCAAATCACCATTCTAGCCGTGGCCAGTAGCGACAGAAACACCATCCGCTTCACTCCAGAGTACGGGGGCGACACATTGTCCACAGCGTATGCGCGATCAATGAGCACAAGCTCCCGCGGCGCGATACGAGCAGTCAACTCGCCGACACGCGCCCACAACGGGCGAACGCGCGAACAATGGAAGAAGGCGTGCGCAGACGTCTCCTTAATTCCAAGGACGCAACGTTCACAATCTGGCAAATCCGCCAGGCCCATTGCGAAACGCTTGTCGTTGAGAGACAAACCATTCCGAGCCAATCGCCAGGTCAGAGAAAACTCAGAGTTGTTGAGCCAATCCGCACCTGGCGCCCAAGACCAATGAGAGCGATACTCCTCTCTCGACATGCCGAGCTTACTCCACAGTTCATCCTTCACGGCGCCCTCCACTAATCCCCGATAGAAGATTCTCCTAGGCCGTGAAAGGTCACTGGACCATGGAATGGCCCGAAGGGCCGTCAGACATTCGAGCAGGAATTTCGGCCGCCCCCAAGGCCTATTGCTAGTCCTTAGGAGCGGGGGAGTGATAGTGAGGCTAGGGAACATGTCCCTCACTACCCCCGCAAGCAACCGATCTTCCTCCAACGCGCGCCTGAGGAATGCCAACCTCGAAGCGAGCACGTGGCTCCTCAAGTGTGGCATCCCCAGACCCCCTTGACACGGACGGAGGCAACAGACTCCTTTGTCGACCATGTGTTTGCGTCCTCTCCAAAGACAGGAGAATAGCAAACGCTCGAGCGCCTTCTCATGATCGTCACAAAGGGGAAGTACAGACAGCCGGTAAAGGATTCTGGGAAAGAGGTATGTATTACACACCTCCGCCAGACCCTTCACGGAGAGACTCCGTCGACGCCAAATCTCGACCGACGCGCCGACCTTTGCCTGTACTTCTGACCAGTTTTTCTCCAACTGTAAGTCCGGACCGAACCAAACTCCGAGGAGCTTGACCGGCCCGTCCGTCCAGTCGAAGGGCCCCGGGAGGGAAACACCCTTCCAGGCACCTAACCGCAAGCCGGACGACTTGTCGCGGTTAATTCTGGCCCCTGTTACCTGTTCGTACCGTTCAAGCGCCTTCTGTACCGCCCTTATGTCCCTGCGGGAGGACACAAAGGTCGTTACGTCATCGGCGTACGCGGAAACCCTGGCCCGAGCTATAAACTCGGGCTGGAAAGCAGTAAATCCAAGATACAGAGGACTAACAAATATCACGAAGGAACAAGTGTTATCCTTTGTTCTTTTACCCTAAACCACACAACAAAAAGCCGGGTGGGAAAGGGGTGGTAAATTTCAATGCCTCCAAAACAAAGCTGTTATCAACTAACCACCATAGACAATCGCATCTACCTCCCATTAGCATGGGACAGGCTAGCCTCCCAGAGAGTAAAATACTACGCCTCCTTGGCCTTACACTTTCGGCGGACCTCAAATGGAATGACTATATTGAATCCATTGCCAAATCTGCTGCTATGAAAGTCGGCTCCCTGTGCAGGGCCCGGAAATTTTTCCCACCTGAAACTATTCTGCACATATACAAATCTACCATCCGCCCGTGTATTGAATATTGCTGCCATATCTGGTCGGGTGCCCCTGCTGCTCTCCTTGGGCTTCTTGACAAAATACAAAGGAGGATCTGTAACGTGGTTGATACTGACTTGGCAGACCGGCTGCAGCCGCTCTCACACCGGCGTGATGTAGCTTCCCTGTGCCTCTTCTACAAGTACTTTCATGGCTTCTGCTCCGATGAGCTTAGATCACTGGTGCCGCCTAAGCACGAATTTACACGAGATACTAGATTAGCAACTAGGTCCCACCCTTTTACAGTTAAACAAATAAGATGTAACCGTAAATTCTACTCCAACAGCTTCTTTTCTCGCGCTTCCCGCCTGTGGAACTCCCTTCCACAAGTCTGCTTTCCCGACAGTTACAATCTCCAGGTGCTTAAATGTAGGGTCAATAGACACCTCCTATCACACTAACTCCCAACTATTCTCACAACACTCTCATCTACCCAACCCTCATTCTCGGTATCCTCACCCGCCTATCACCCACCCTCTGTTATTTCCTATATTTAATCAGCCTTTCTCCACTCTACGTAGCCCCCTGCACAGTAGTGGCAGTGACATGCCTTGCTCGGGGTGAAACGCTTAAAAAGTCACAATTGGACAGTCATACTTTTAACGAATTCTAATCCTGAATATGCGCGTTGTGGTGTAGTGGATATCATATCGGAACGAGAAATCGGGAGAGCCGAGTTCAAACTACTGTTAAATTCTTTGCATTCACTTACGCGCAAATACCTTTGTAAAATGTCTTAATCCATCTCTTCTCCCTCCAGCTATGTGTAAAATAGCAATACAGATTGGGTTCTGTATATCTGATCGGCAACTAGTTCTACCACAGAAAGAAATGCCAACCTAATGCGGGAAAATCCTTTGCTCAGTCAATCATGTCTCTTTCAAGACATGATCACCCAAGCGTATATCACGTATGGCACTTAACCAACTGACTGAATATAATAAATAGAAATATATTTAAAGATTCTAAGTGGAGGATCTGTTTTCTATTGTTGTGAAGTTATAAACTCATCCCACTACAATTAGTATGAATTAGTACAAGGTTCTGTTTAACCTAAAGTGGGGGATCTCTTTTCTATTGTTATGAAGTATTAAACTGATCCCCTATTAAATACTGTTTATTAATATAATAATATAATTCATCTCTACTGATTCTATCTACGGCATGAATAGCACATTAATTTGGGATCTATAGTCCTGGAAGCGATGGGTTTTTAGCATAACAAGCCATCGAAGTAAAGGAAATTGAATGTGTTTTTTTTATATTTCTTGTATGTGCCTTGTTCTTTTAGGACGTAGGCGATCATGACCTACGTCTCCCTATCCCTGGTGGATCTTAGCACACTTTCTCCTGTAAGACCTCGCAGCCCCCGTTCTGCCATCCACCTGCTCAGGCCCTTCAAATATGTTATCTGCTGCTTTCCTTTGTCTCTTTTTTCCCTTTATATGGCCTGTCAGTATCAGGTTCTCCAAGCCCCCTTTCCTCAGGAACATTAGCTGTCTCTTTCTGATTCTCAGTATTAATTTCCTTTTTGTTCCATTCTTTCCAACACATTGCTCACATGTTCGGTCCATGATACCCTCAGTATCTTTCTGTAGAACCACATTTCAGTTGCTTCTAGTTTTGTCTTCATATTTGTTGATATTGTCCAACATTCTCCGCCATATTGAAGAACTGACATCACATATCAATCCAGTACTCTCTTTGTTTCTAATGAAAGTTTCCTTTGTCTTAATACTTTACTCAGCTTCTGGAACGCGTCTTTCGCCATGCCAATTCGCCTTCGGGTCTCTCTGCCTAACTTTCCGTCTTCAGTTAGAACACTTCCCTGATATTTAAATTTTTGTATCTGCTTGATTTTCTCGTTATACAGTTGACGAAAAAAAAAACTGTGAATGTTATGTAGAGAGAGAAGATTATGATTACATTTTACGTTTTTGCTCTTTTTAAAATAATTTCAACCGAAGCAAATCGAGAAATGCTCATTTACGTCGTATTGAATTCTTCTTCTTCTATGTGCCTTGTCCCTTCAGGACGTAGACGATCATTACCTTCAACTTTTCCCTATCCCTGGTGGCTCTGAGCACGCCTTCTCCTGTTACACCATGCAATCCTCGTTCCGTCATCCATCTGATTAGGTTCTTCAAATATGTTATCCGATGCTTTCCCCTGTCTCTTTTCCCCTCTATCTGGCCTGTTAGTAACAGATTCTCCAAGCCCTCCTCCCTCACTGCTTGTCCCAGGAACTTCAGCTGATTCTTCCTGATGGCCAGTACTAATTTCCTTTTTGTTTCCATCATTTCCAAGACCTCATCATTGTTCACATGCTCAATCCATGGTATTCGCAGCATCCTTCTATAGAATCACATTTCAGTTGCTTCAAGTTTTTCCTTCATCTTTGACAGTATTGTTCAACATTCACTGCCATATTGAAGGACGGACATCACGTAGCCATCCGGTACTCTCTTTCTAGTTTCTAGCGAAATTGTCCTGTTTCTTAATACTTTACTCAACTTCTGGAATGCTTCATTCGCCATGCCAATTCGCCTTAGGATATCTGTGTCGCACTTTCTGTCTTCTGTTATAATGCTTCCCAGGTATTTAAATTTTTGTACCTGATTGATTCTGGCATCCCCGACCTGTATTTGGCATTTTCGGCTGCTCTTTTTACTGATGACCATGCATTCGATTTTCTTGCAGTTTATTTCTAGTCTTTTCTTGTTACTTTCTTCTGCTACCTTTTGTAGGAGATCTTGTAGCTTCCTTTCTGTGTCTGCTATCAGCACTGTATCATCTGCGTAGGTTGTTTAAATTGTGGCCTCCGATTACGAATCCAGCCATAACTTCTAGGGTCCTCAAAATTTGTATTGAATTATTTGACTTAAAGTTTAGAGAGCGCCTCGATCGTAAGATCCCTTTAATAAATTTAAGCCCTGGCTCTTACAACTTTCCACCCTTCCTGGCAGATCACCCAATATCACAGCGTCTTTTACCTACTAAGAAAAGTGTTAAAAAGAAAAATAGCCCAAGCGAATTCGGCAAAGTAAAAACAAATAAAAATGGTTCTAAATTTTTTAGCATCCCATTTTAGCGCATGAGTAGTCGTACCAACAAAACAATACAATTCCGATGAGTAAAACACTGCGCCTCCTTGGTCTCACACTTTCAGCGGACCTGAAGTGGAATGACTATATCGAATCCATTGCTAAATCCGCTGCTATGAAAGTCGGTTCTCTGTGCAGGGCCCGGAGGTTTTTTCCGTCTGAATCTATCCTGCACATTTATAAATCTACCATCCGCACGTGCATTGAATACTGTTGCCATATCTGGTCGGGTGCCCCTGCTATTCTCCTTGGGCTTCTCGACAAGGTACAGCGGAGGGGCTGTAATGTGATCGATACCGACTTGGCAGACCGCCTGCAGTCTCTCTCTCACCGGCGCGACGTGACTTCCCTGTGTCTCTTCTATAAATACTTCCATGGCTTCTGCTCCGATGAACTTAAATCACTGTTGCCCCCTAAGGTTCGAATTTGCCCGAGATACTAGATTAGCAACTAGATCCCACCCTTTTACAGTGAAACCGATAAAATGCAACCGCAACTTCTACTCCAACAGTTTCTTTTCTCGTACTTCCCAACTGTGGAATTTCCTTCCACATGACTGCTTCCCCGACGGGTACAATCTCCAGACCTCCTAACACAATAACTCGCTTCCATTCTTTCAAACACTCTTCCCATTCTCCCAACTACCTATCACCCCGCGTCTGACATTTCCTATATCTAACCACTCTTTCTATTTACCTTCCCCTATCTAGCCCCAAGCGCAATAGTGGTAGTGGAATGCCTTGCTTGGGGTGAAATGATTAAAAAAATGTCCTGAAGTAATGTTAAAAGTCTTATTATGATGTTTAGATTCTACTCAATATTATTAACTTAGATAATGAAATTAATAACAACCGAATTTTTTAATAATCAAATTGATAACAACCGTAGCTTCGATGTGGTACCAAGCCGAAAGTATGGATCACTCAATGAGGCTTAAGCTCATTAATCGTAAAATGGTTTATAGATCTTAAAATCTAAAAATATTTTCCGGCTTTAAATTATCTGTGGCTTTGTCACCCATTAGAAATCACCTTCCTTCATTATATCACTTTTATTGAGTAATTCTATGTGTGTTTTGATCTTTGTATATAATTCTGGGTTGCTTTTGTTGTGTGTGGAAACATGCTAGAATGTTTTCTTCTTTATCTTGTTTTTTTTTTTTTGTGGTGGTGGGGGATCCCGGTGAGATTCTAATGGTATTTCTTCGGCTAGTAGGAAACCCTTGCTTTTTAGTGGAGTAGGGTCTCTTTGTATTTGTAGAGTTTCAGTAGTTCCTCCTGGATATTTTAAGAAGGGTTTCTTCAGCAAATATTGTGCAAATTTGTCATGATAGGGAGTAGGGGATGGATTTTAGACAAATTTTAGGGTGGTGACTCTTGAAATGCAGGTATAGTTGGATGTCTGGGATTTTGGTAAAGGTTTGTGATGATGTAATTGTTTTTGTTTTTATGAGTATTTCTAGGAATAGCAATTCTTTATAGCTATATTCTAGCGTGAAGTTAATTTTGGGTAGCAAGTTTTGGAGTAGATTGTGTAGTTTATTTATGTTTCCCCATATATATATATATATATATATATATATATATATATATATTGTGTGTGTATTTTGGCAGCATTTTTTCATTAATGCAGGTTTCATTGAATAATATAGACAAGTTCTGTCTATTAATTTTGTGTAGGATCCGTTCATACCGTCTGATATACATAGTATATACATAGAACATTATCATTATAGAATATTCTTTTTATTGTTAATAGCTTAAATGTTCTATGTTTACTGTGTGTTAATATTTACTCTTTGATAATGGCTTATGTGAGCCGAAAGCTTAGACCCGATAAAAAAATCAACAATTACTGTGATTTTTTGTTGTCTTTCAACGATATCACCATCAAGTATATCAGACGGTACACAAAACTAATAGACAGAACTTGTCTATATTATTCAATGAAACCGGCATTAATATATATATATATATATATATATATATAAACTGCGTCTAGAGATTATATGCAAGTTATGAATTGTATAAACAGTTGCGTCTTTAATGTTAAAATCCTATTATGAAGTTTGTTTACATTCTAATAAATATTATTAACTTAGATATATAGTGATAGAGAAAACTATTGTTTTCGGTTGGAAAAAAATTAAGCAAGTTAACAAAATAGACTAATTTGACTGTCACTAGTTTATTTGCAGTATTATACCTGGTAAAACTAATGTAAAAATTAATATGAAAAGGATTTAGGACAAATTCGTCAATTTCTTAAAGGAAAAAACATACAAGAAATATTTTAAAAATAAAAGACATATTAACAAAAAATATTAAGAACCTCCTAAAATTTATTGAACAAATGCTCCTTTCTTTTCAATAACTCTTAGCAGCCTATTGTCAACATCTGATGTTAGATTTGCAATTTTAGCGGCTGGCAAGTTGTTTGCAGCGACTTTAACAACTTTAGGTCACACTTGCTCTTGAATTGCCTTCCAGTAGAATAAATATCTTTCTTGGGGATGCTACACAGGTTCTCAATGGGATTCAAGTCACAGCTAAATAGAAGGCGAGTCCATAATAGAACCTTCAACAAATCTCTTTTCTTTCAACCAGTATTTAGTAAACTTTGATGCATGACTTGGTGCGTTGTCTTGCATAAAGATCAAAAATCTACGCTTGGTTAAAGAATGGTTATCAAGCAATTCAAAGAAATATTGCTCTAGAAAATCACAGTAACTTTCGGAATTCATTTTAACCCCGTCTTTCAATTTAAATAGACCCACGAGCTCATTGCCAATAATCCCAGCCTATATCCTGATCCTGCCGCCGCCTTGTTGGCGTTTAAAAAATTTCTTTGAGCCATGTGGCTTGCAAACCCATCCTCGAGCCCATCCATCGGGCTCATCGATTACTAGTTTATTTGCAGCTATTTATTTCGATACTTTTACATTATTGTACCTTGTAAAACGTCAATTTCTTAAAGGAAAGACATAAAAAAACATTTTATTTGGAAAATAAAAGATATATTAACAAAAAATAATAAGAACCTCCTAAAACTTATTGCAGAAAAGCTTCTTTCCTTTCAATAACACTTAGCAGCCTATTGTCAGTATCTGATGTTAGCTTTGCAATTTTAGCGACTGGTAAGTTGTTTGCAGCAACTTTAACAGCTTCCCAGAGGTCATACTTGCTGTTGAATTGTCTGCCATTAGAATAAATATCTTTCTTGAGGATGCTTCACCGGTTCCCAATGAGATTCAAGTTACAGCTATTTGAAGGCCAGTCCATAAGGGAATCTTCAACAACTCCCTTTTCTTTCAACAAATATTTAGTAAACTAAAGACTGGTTATCAAGCCATTCAAAGAAATATTGCTCTAGAAAATTACAGTAACTATTGGAATTCATTTTAACCCCGTATTTCTCTTTAAATGGACTCACGAGCTCATTACCAATAATCCCAGCCCATATCATGATTCCACTGCCGCCTTTAAAAGATTTTCTTGAGCCATGTTGCTTGCAAACCCATCCTCAAGCCCATTGATCAAACCTATTGAGGGTGATCCTTGATTTGTCTGTAAAAAGCACTTTACTGAAATCAGTTTTCATGTATTTTTTGTTCACTGCAATGTTCTTTCTTTCCTTATATCTTTATTTTGTTAAAATGGGTTTCTTTATTTGTTTTTTTTTTACATCAGTAAACTTCATTAATGCTTTACACCCTGTTTCCCTTGACACCATAGGAACTCCAGCGGCCTCAAATATAAACGCACTTGACTCATTTGGGTTTCTTATTGATTCTCTTCGGATAGATCACGCTTTGTTAAATTCCTGAATTCAGCCTGAGCCTTTTTTTCCTTGGCTGAATTCCCATTTGACATATTTTTTTTAATTGTTCGATGATCCCTTTTCAAATCCTTAGAAATTTAAAGATTTTCCTTTGTTAATTTCTTTGATTGTATAGTTCTTTTCATTCATTGTTAGTTCTTTTTTACGAGCCATAATACTAAATACTAGTTCTTGCAAATAATCTCTTGACATTGCAAATTGCTATAATTACTAAAAAAATACTAAATATCAATCCGACATTGAAAATTGTGACTTAATTACTTTCATGCTTACTTGCTATACATAAAAGTACAAATTATTTCATTGGATAACAAATATCTATGAATTTTACATAAAATATTTGACAATACCTCTTTTGCATATAATCTCTTGAAGCAGTTTATATACATAAAATTTTTTAGATATTCTACAATTTCATGGGTAATAAATATTTCGCAACCAAAAACATGCTGCTCGTCAGACTCAAATGATACGACAGTTAATATTCAAAATATCGACTGAAGACGCTACTCATTGCAGAAACATAAGTCGCGTCATAACTCGTTTATAAATGGAAAATATTCAAAGGTTCTACAATATAATTGTATCGAACACTTTTTAATACAAATATGTACTGGTCTAGGTTTATTATGAACAAAAACTAAGTAATTAAACAATCAATTAATCAATCAATATACCTATTGTGTTGACAGAAAACAATGCTAAACAATGATAACGATAATAATACTCACTCATGAACACAGTAAAAAGAACCTTCAAATATTGGAGGCCACCTACATTATATAAAAAATTCGGACACTTAATAAAATCACATTTCAATCCGGTCACAACACATTACATTGCATTTAGACTTATGGTTCTGTTAACATTTCGAGCTCTCCCGCAGTGTGACGTCATAGAACCGCATTACAAATTTACGAACTGCGTCTGCTATTCGGTGACTGTTATCCTTGCTTAGCAATGTTTTATATCAACACAAGATAAAATCATCTTTGATGGTGGATATATATATATATATATATATATATATATATATATATATATATATATATATATACACGCACAAACTAAGTCTAAATCTAAATTTTTGCTCTAATTTCGTACTTTCGTATTGAGCTCTTTCTTGTTAAGGTTTTTGTCTTCGGGTTTTTTTCTTTTCAAACACGGATTATGCTTTGTTTGTTCCTTTTTTTTATTCCCCTTTACCCATTTGGTAGCACCTTTTGGGTTGGACGAATTACTTTACCTATTTTTTTACAGTAGGTTTTTCTGATTTCGGTCGTGATTAGTGCTACTGTTTTGTTGGTACGTTTTACAATATATATATATATATATATATATATATATATATATATATATATATATAAGGTATCCAAGCATAGGGTACGTATGGATGGAATAATATTCCGTATCCCAAAAAACACTATTCTTAAAAATTTGTCAATACAAATTACAGCTAATATTTATTCAGAAATTATAACATGAATATTTTATATCAATACAAGAGTACCCAATTCGCAATCAAAATAAAGATCTAATAGTCAATTAATAATGGCGATCTCAAT
>JBBBDQ010002326.1:172500-202500 GCA_037127315.1 Ascarosepion bandense
AGGGCCCGGAGGTTTTTTCCGTCTGAATCTATCCTGCACATTTATAAATCTACCATCCGCCCGTGCATTGAATACTGTTGCCATATCTGGTCCGGTGCCCCTGCTATTCTCCTTGGACTTCTAGACAAGGTAAAGCGGAGGGTCTGTAATGTGATCGATACCGACTTAGCAGACCGCCTGCAGTCTCTCTCTCAGCGACGCGACGTGGCTTCCCTGTGTCTTTTCTATAAATACTTTCACGGCTTCTGCTCCGATGAACTTAGATCACTGGTGCCCCCTAAGTTCGAATTTGCACGAGATACTAGATTAGCAACTAGATCCCACCCTTTTACAGTGAAACCGATAAAATGCAACCGCAACTTCTACTCCAACAGTTTCTTTCCTCGCACTTCCCGACTGTGGAATTCTCTTCCACATGACTGCTTCCCCGACGGCTACAATCTCCAGGAGTTTAAATGTATGGTCAATAGACACCTCCTAACAAACTAACTTCCATTCTTTCAAACACTCTTCCCACCCACCCAACTATCTATCACCCCACTTCTGACATTTCCTATATCTAACCACTCTTCCTATTTACCTCCCCTATGGAGCCCCAAGCGCAATAGTGGCAGTGGAATGCCTTGCTTGGTGTGAAATGATTAAAAAAATAAAAGTCTCCGTCCGTAGACAGATGCCCGACTGAGTCGTTCTATCTCCGAAGGCAGATAGATTATTTTCCAAGCGCCGCTTAGATGTAGCACAAGGCCGGACGTATGTGACACCCAGTGCGGATCGAACTTACTACTCACTTTTAAGTGGTTCTCGCGAGACAAGCTTGCTAAATATTACACCACACCGAGATGCACATAGTTGATTTACTAAGTGCCGCTTAGATGTGACACAAGGCTGAAGGTATGGGGTACCCAGTGAGGATCGCACTCATTACTCATGTGTAATAGGTTTGCTAACCATTACATCCGAAGATAGCTTGACAATTGCAAGTTCTCTTGAAGCTCTGGATATTTACTCCATTTGGTTTTAAAGTGTGACAATTTATGTCTTACATTTTTAGATGTGTAGCACTTTAAATTCATAAAGGGAAAGTCATCGCAGAGATGTAACTTTCCACATCTGAAGCCGGGATATTTTTTTCTTTCTCCACATTCTTATTTAGCTTCTATAAATGCGCATTCATTTTATTCAACTACCTCCGAATCGCGTTTGAGATTTAGGATCTTCTGTTATTCTTCCGTTATTATTTGTAGTGTCAGTGTGTAGAAACTGATTGTGTTTGAGTTTCGTTTAACGGCATATCAACCTCCGTGAGTTAGTTAATATCAAAAAGGTGGGGTTTCAAGGTACTTCTTCTAAATGTTTCAAGGTACTTCTTCTAAATGTTTCAAGGTACTTCTTCTAAATGTTTCAAGGTACTTCTTTTAAATGTTCGGTTATAGTGAGAAGGTTAATATAGTCAAATTTTAATGAATTTCTTTTGTTTTTATCCTTTTTTTTATTTTAGAAAACTGAAAATGTCTTCTAGTTTTATATTCGTAATTCTTTTGCTGAGAATTTTTTTCTTCAGAAATGTGTTATGGCAATAATTTTTCTTCAAAAACGTATTGTTGGTAACATTTTTCTTTCAAAAATAAAGTTTTCTATAAAAGTGTATTTTTATGGATATATTTCTATAAAAGTGTATTTTTAAACTTTCATAGTGTTTTGACCTCTGTTTGGGGTTTAACTAAATGCCCATAGCTGGGTCCCTAATAGGTGCTACCACTCTGAGTCAAGGTGAACCTGGGAACAACAGCAATTAAGAAGTGGTTCCATGCTCCTCACAACATCCCTATCATAGACCTGCTGCCGGATGCAAGTTTGCCGTCATGCAGCCGGAAGCAGGTTTACCGTCAACTATCTATCTATCTATCTATCTATCTATCTATCTATCTATCTATCTGATTTTGTTCACATCTATCTATCTATCTATCTATCTATCTATCTATCTATCTATCTATCTATCTGTTTCTTTCTAGTGCAGTATCTATCTATCTATCTATCTATCTATCTATCTATCTATGTCTGTCCATATCTATCTATCTATCTATCTATCTATCTATCTATCTATCTATCTCAGTCACTTCATATCTATCTATCTCAGTCTGTTCATATCTATCTATCTATCTATCTATCTATCTATCTATCTATCTATCTATCTCAGTCATTTCATATCTATCTATCTCAGTCTGTTCATATGTATCTATCTATCTATCTATCTATCTATCTATCTATCTATCCCAGTTTTATCTATCTATCTATCTATCTATCTATCTATCTATCTATCTATCTATCTATCTATCTATTCTCTTCCTTATCTATCTATCTATCTATCTATCTATCCCAGTTTTATCAATATCTATCTATCTATCTATCTATCTATCTATCTATCTATCTATCTATCTATCTATCTCATTCTTCTCCTTATTCCTTATCTATCTATCTATCTATCTATCTATCTATCTATCCCAGTTTTATCAATATCTATCTATCTATCTATCTATCTATCTATCTATCTATCTATCTATCTATCTATCTGTCTCATTCTCTTCCTTATCTATCTATCTATCTATCTATCTATCTATCTATCTATCCCAGTTTTATCAATATCTATCTATCTATCTATCTATCTATCTATCTATCTCATTCTCTTCCTTATCTATCTATCTATCTATCTATCTATCTATCTATCTATCTATCCCAGTTTTATCAATATCTAACTATCTATCTATCTATCTATCTATCTCATTCTCTTCCTTATCTATCTATCTATCTATCTATCTATCTATCTATCTATCTATCTATCTATCTATCCCAGTTTTATCAATATCTATCTATCTATCTATCTATCTATCTATCTATCTATCTATCTATCTATCTCATTCTATCTATCTATCTATCTATCTATCTATCTATCTATCTATCTATCTATCTATCTTGCGTTATGTAGAAATAGAAATATGTATTAATGAGTTTCCCAATCAAACCAGGTAACATTTGTTGATAGACGCAACAATTCCACCGAAATATTGTATTGTTTCAAAGAAAAAGAATAGTCAGTCATCAAAAGACATAAAAAGTTCAGAAATAGTGTAACTGTTTGCTCTAAGGACAGGATTTATTACAAAAAACATCTTCCAGTAAAACAGTTAATACAATTAACTCCTTCTATAAACTATAGTCAGTTAAGTACCATGCGCTATACATGCTTTAGGCGATCATGTCTCTTTCGTGACATGACTGACTGAGCAGAAGATTATCCTGCAGGAGATTGCAATTGTTTATGAGGTAGACTGGTTGCCAGCCAAGGCTACAGAACCCAATCTGTTCTATTATTTAAACCATAATTGGAAGGAAGAGGCGGATTAATACCTTTTTCTAAGAGTATTTCTGCGTAAATGAACGCAATGAGGCAATATACATTGTACCACAATGTACGTCCTCATTCCGTCAGTTAGTTAAGTGCCCTACGTGATACACGCTTGGGCGATCATGTCTCGAAAGAGACATGACTGACTGGGCAGAAGATTATTTCGCAGTAGGTTGCCATTGCTTTCTGCGGTAGACTGGTTGCCGCCCAATGCTATAGAACCTAATCTGTCCTATTATTTAACCCATAACTGGAGGGAACAGACGGATTAATACCTTTGCCAAAGGTATTTGCGCGTAAGTGAATGCAAGGAATTCGACTGGAATTCGAACTCGGTTTCCCGATTTGTCGTTCCGAGCCGATATGCACTGCACTAAGACGAGGACGTCTTTTCTTGATGTTAAACATCAATTTTTTTTGTATCCATCCTTTCCAAAACCTCATTTTTGCTCGCGTATTATATCCATGATATCCTCAGTATCCTTCTGTAGAATCACATTTCAGTTGCTTCAAGTAATTCCATCATCTTTGATGAGATTGTTCAGCATTCGCTATCATATTAAAGGACTGACATGACATAACAATCCCGTGCTCTCCTCTTTGATTCCAGAGATATTTTCCTGTCACTTAATACTCTACTCAGCTTCTGGAATGCATCTTTGGCCATGCCAATACTCCTTCGGATCTCCGTATCGCACGTTTCGTCCTTTGTTAGAACACTTTTCAGGGATTTAAATATCTGAACCTATTTAGTTGTAGTTTACCCAACGTGGATGTGAGTTGTGGTGCAGTGGAAATCGACTCGGAACGACAAATCGGGGAGCCGAGTTCGAATTTGATGTTGAATTTCTTGCATTCACTTTCGCACAAATACCCTTGGGAAAGGTATTTAATCCGTCTCGACCCTCCAGTTATGGGTTAAATAATAGGACAGATTGGGTTCTATAGCATTGACTTGCAACTAGTCTACCGCAGAAAGCAATGGCGACCTACTGCGGGGTAATCTTCTTCCCACTCAGTCATGTCTTTTTCGAGACATGATCGCTGAAAGCGTGTATCACGTATGGCACTGAACTGACTGACTGAAGATAATAGTTGGAAAAATAAGTAAAGCTTCCACTTGGCATAAAGTGGGGAATCGGTTTTCTATTGTTATGAAGTAATAAACTGATCCCCCACTAATTACTAATAAATCTGTCTCTTCTCCCTTCAGCTATAGTTTAAAGAACAGGATAGAAAATCTTCTGCCCAGTCAGTCATGTCTCTTTCGAGACATGATCGCCCAAGCGTCTATCACGTATGGCACTTAAGTGACTGACTGAAGATAATAGTTGGAAACATAAGTAAAGCTTCTACTGGGCATAAAGTGGGGGATCGTTTTTCTATTGTTATGAAGTTATAAACTGATCCCCCACTAATTACTAATAAATTTGTCTCTTCTCCCTTCAGCTATAGTTTAAAGAACAGGATAGAAAATCTTCTGCCCAGTCAGTCATGTCTCTTTCGAGACATGATCGCCCAAGCGTCTATCACGTATGGCACTTAAGTGACTGACTGAAGATAATAGTTGGAAACATAAGTAAAGCTTCTACTGGGCATAAAGTGGGGGATCGTTTTTCTATTGTTATGAAGTTATAAACTGATCCCCCACTAATTACTACTTAATAATATAATACATCTCTTCCCTATTTAGCTATGAGCCAAATAACAGGATAGATTGGGTTTTATAGCCTTTGTTGGCAACCGGTTTACCGCAAAAAGAAATGGCAACCGACTGCGGGATAATCTTCTATCCAGTCAGTCATGTCTCTTTCAAGACATGATCGCCCAAGCGTGTATCCAGTATGGCACTTAACTGATTCCCAACTTGTATTCGGCTCTTTTTTTACAGATTACCATCCATTCAGTTTATATAGTTTATATGAAGTCCTTTCTTTTTGCTATCTGTAGCTATTTTTTGGAGGAGTTCTTGTAGTTTCTTCTCTGTATCTGCTACCAGCACTGTATCATTGCATATCTTATATTCTTCAGATTGCCTCATTAATTGTATTTTAAAAATATCCACTCACTCTACAAAATCGTTTTCATTCTATTTCACTCCCAGTAGCTGAATACATCTTAGTGACTCTATCGCCTTTATGGGGAGGAATTTGTGAATAAAGATGCGTGTTGTTTTCTCGACAACGAATGCTACGAAATCAATGAATAATTTAGTTTTCCACTCTGCATATTTCCTTGATCTCTCCTAGAATTAATTATGGAATAGATTTAAGAGAAAGCAGACGATATCAGAAAAGTAAATTTGACACAGATTTTAATAATCTATTTCAGACGGAACGGGAAAAGAAATTGTGAAATAAATAATGAATCTCTACCTGGTATCTATATAATATCTTTTGCATAATGATATAAACATCGCTATAATAGTGAATGCATAGTTTTTTTTCTCTCTCTATTGCAACAACATTTTGATCTCATTCCAAACTTGTTGGGCTCGGAAAACTTCCATCTTTATGGAAGATATGAAATAAATAAACTAAAAAAAAAAAAAAAAAGATTGTGGACTGCCTGAGGGAAGAGGCGGATTAATACCTTTCCCAACGGTATTTGTGAGTAAGTGAATGCAATGAATTCAACTTGAATTCGAAACCGGCTCCCCGATTTGTGGTTCCGAGGACATGCAGATGTCCGGAGTTGGAACAAAGAGGAACTCCAAGCCACTTACGCAAGTATTTATTGATCACTTTTATGTTTTTTACTCTCTTCAATGTGTTATATATCGACAAACAACAAACACGCATATATATAAAAATATAAAGTTATATTTTTATTAATGACGATGAACCGTGTAGCATAGGGAACAGAGAATTGAGAGAGCGCGCTTCTAATGGGTTGACGGGAGTGTAGTCTTATCTGTTGTGTCTCTCTCTTCACCGGCCGATCTCTGTTGCTCCTCTACTAGCGAATCCGTGTGCCGAGGTCTTTTTATAATCTTCCAGAACCGGGACTTTTTCTTCCGGTTTTGCCTCGCCCACGCACGCCCACGTAATTCTCAGAGACACCTGTTCTGTTTGCCTCTGTAGTTATTTCCGCTGCTGCCGGAAATAAGGTCAAACGACATCCGTTCCTTTCAACGACCGGAAACACCCTCGCTTGCATCAGCCTTCCTCGGGTGGGGCCAGATTGTTATATTACAAATGTTTAGCTAGTTTTTTTCCAGATTTACCTTTTGTCATGAAAATGCCTAAAGCATGTATCGCGCATGGTACTTAACTGATTGAATGAGGAAGAAAGGCTTGGAGAATATGATGCTCAGGTGACATTCATTCATTGCGATTGAAATTCTGGGCCTAGCAATTACCGGGGGGTCACTAGTATGGCTTTTTGGACATTTAATAACCAATCAGTTTTTGCCCCACTGTTCTGTTATAGGTAATTCAGAAAAGAGATCCTGTGCCCAACTCTGGTCATCGAGGGCTTCAGGGGTGCACTCTTATACTGTTGTATCTTGGCAGTGAATACGACACTATCTCAGCAGAGATGAAGATCAGTCGTGATTCAGCAGAAATGTGATTGCACAGAAAGAAGCTTAAAATACCATAGACCGCAAATCTGACCAATGGGGAGGTTTATGAGAAAATCTTAGACATTTAGGCACATAATGTGGATAGGCGGCTTTATAACACTATTTTTGGCATACAATACTATAATATTGCATGTGAAGAAAAAAAAATGTAATCCTAAGTTTAGTACGACGGAGCGAAAGAAATTATTACTAGTGGTATTATTAATTCTGCAGATTATTGGAAATTGCAATATGAGTTAATGTTACAAAAGTTGCAAAATCTGAAAAACCTAGCTAAAAATTGGAGATAGTTAAAAACCAGATGCAGCCGGGGTCAGACAGGGTCATTTGGCAGCCATTATGTGACATTTTCTTGGTGTCAAAATTTGTCTATATTTCTTAGATGAGGTAGTATTTACATTATTTACATTGAGTGGGTTTCGAAGTTCTAATCACGTGAAGAAGGTCGGGGTGTACGATAAGCGAAACGTCGTGAATATAAATATGGCAAAACATCATCAGCATAAAATTAAATCGACAAAATATGTTTTTATTATTCAAGGAAATATACTTGAATAAAGGTATCCAGCCAAGCTATATATGTTATATATCGCCGTACGACGACAAACAACGAGAACACGCATATATAAAAATATAAGGTTATATCTTTATTCCTGACGACGAACCCGTGTGGAACAGAGAATGGAAGAGTGAGAGCGCACATAGAATGGGTCGACGGGAGTGTAGTCTTGCCTGTGGTGTCTCTCTGCTTCCACTGGCCGTTCTCACTGCTGCTGAATCCGTGTGTCGAGGTCTTTTTATAGTCTTCTAGAACCGGGACTTTTCCTTCCGGTTTTGCCTCGCCCACGCAACGCCCACGTAATTCCAAGAGACACCTGTTCTGTTTGCCTCCGTAGTCATTTCCGCCGCTGTCGGAAATAAGGTCAAACGAGCCCGACTCATAACCCTGCGACATCCGCTCCAGGCCCCGACAGGATGTATTTCTCAAACACCTGTCTTGTCGTTCGCCGACCCCTTCACCGACGGGAAACACCATCGATTGCATCAACCTTCCTCGGGTGGGGCCAGATTGCTATATTACATATATAAACAATATATATATATACAAAAAAAATTCATGATCTTTTCACATGGGCAAGAATGAAGGCAAAGCACGAGAAAAGTCGAAGCCTGTCATTAGTTCGAGAGTTTGTCAAAGAATTCACTTCAGAAGTGGTGATAAGACAATACCAACAGTAAAGGAAATGCCAGTAAAAAGCCTCGAACGGATGTATTAAATCCCCCTGACTGATCGACATCGGGGTACAGAGCTACAGAAAGCATCTTTAAGGGGTCCAATTTCGATCGATAGAACCTATCTGCCCGGTAAAATGAAAGCGTGGTGTTACCAACATGGCCTATTACCCCACCTCTTGTGGCCGTTGCAAATGTATGAAATTGCACTCTCTCTTATTCAGCCCATTGAACAAGTGATCAATAAATACTTGCGAAAGTGGCTTGGAGTACCTCTTTGTTTTTCGAAAGTGGAGCTATATACCAACTCTGGACATCTGCATCTCCCTGTACACTCATTAGTGGAGGAATTCAAGGTTGAAAAAGTACGCCTACACATGATGATGAGGGACTCAGCTGAGGATTCCATTAAGAGGGTGCATCCAGAGATTAAATCTGGTACAAAGTGGTCCGCTGCAGAGGCAACACAAGAAGCGAAAACCAGCCTACGAGTCAGAGATATCATGGGTGTAACTCAAAATGATCGGGTTGGACTGGGAAACACGACGCACAAGTTCTTCTCCAGGGAGAAACCAAAGGGAAAGAGGCGCATGGTAATGGAAGAAGTTAAAATGTTCGAAGAGGAGCAAAGAATAGCCACTGCTGTTACTCAAGCTAAACATTGGAAGAGGACAATCCGGAATGATATAGAGCCGATTAAACTTTCTTGGAACTCGTTAATAGCGATGGAGCCATTGACGATATCTTTTCTTCTTCGATTTACGTACGACCTTCTTCCAAATGAAACAAACCTCAAAATGTGGGGATACATCGATACAGATCTCTGTTTTTCGTGTAAAAAGGACCGAGGTACCTAGTGTCATGTGCTTTCTGCTTGTCCACAATCGCTCCAGATGTATACGTGGCGACACAACAAGGTATTAGAGGTGATCAAGGAGTTAATAAGAACACAATATGAGACAAACCAACAGCTTGTGGCAGCCAAGGAGACTAAGATCAGATTTCATAAGGAGGGTGAATGCCCTGCAAAGAAAAAACAAACAGCCCCGAATATGGAGCTGCTGAGCAGAGCCAGTATTTGGAGATTTCAGTAGACCTAATGACGTCTCTAAAATCTCCAATACACATCGCACCGACAAACAAGCGTCCCGACATCGGGTTGTGGTCCGACTCAAAAAAGACTGTCTTCCTAATAGAGTTAACAGTCCCTTGGGAAGAGTAGAGGCGAATAAAGAAAAATTGATACTAGTCACTGCGTGCTGAATGTGTGGACAATGGTTGGAGATGTAACGTGATACCTATTGAGGTCGGGTGTCGTGGGTTTCTGGGACAACCAGTTATTTCTTTCCTTTCAAAAATAGGCATCACTGGTTGTGGTTTAAAAAGCCCTTCGCACCGCATTCGAACAACGGTACAGAATGCGTCAAGTTGGATTTGATCGAGATTAAAACAGCAAGCAAACAAAATTCGTGCAACATCACGATTTAATATGCGCAAGTGAGATATTTGTGTGGTCATCTGTAACGTTTTTTTTTCTTCCTTCACGAGTGTGTTAAAAACGGTCAAGTCGTCCAGTAAATTTCTTTGCCGATAAAAACTGCAAAGAGGAACGATCGTTTTATTTACTTCTTTATGAGAATATACAAGAGAGACAATCAACAAGTTTATCTTTATACCCTGCCTGATGGTAAACGCTGCTGGTGGCCCCAGAGGTGGCGGTCCCGCCATAGCCACCGAAACCATGACATCACCCGTGGTCGGCGGCTGATGAACACAGGGTATCGTACGTGTTAACACACGTTGTATGCTACACACACACACACACACACACACACACACACACACACACACACACACACACACACACACACACACAAATATGAAGATCAGTCGTGATTCAGCAGAAATATAAGATAACTACAGATTTTTAGAATATTTATTAATCCAAGTGTGATAGTGCGTCTATATAATAATATGTCTTGCACGGTCCTACTTTTTGCGTAAAATGGAAAAAATTAAGAAATATTAGTTAGAAACCAGATGTAATATAACAATCTGGCCCCACCCGAGGAAGGCTGATGCAAGCGGGGGCGTTTCCGGTCGTTGAAAGGAACGGATGTTTGTTTGACCTTATTTCCGGCAGTAGCGGAAATGGCTACAGTGGCAAACAGAACAGGTGTCTCTGAGAATTACGTGGGCGTGCGTGGGCGAGGCAAAACCGGAAGAAAAAGTCCCGGTTCTGGAGATTATAAAAAGACCTCGGCGCACGGATTCGCCAGACCAGAGTAGTAGAGTAGCAGTAGAGAGAGAGAGACACAACAGATACGACGACACTCCCGTCAACCCATTAGAGGCGCGCTCTCTCAATTCTCTGTCCCCTATGCTACACGGTTCATCGTCATTAATAAAAATATAACTCATATTTTTATATATATGCGTGTTTGTTGTTTGTCGATATACAACACAGATATATTATGGCATAGAAACACGTTTTTCCATTTCAGTTTACCTTTATGAACTGTGAAACCAGTAATATTAACCTAAACATCTGTTCTTAAAAACTCCAATATATGTAAATCCAGGTTAAGAGAATCAGCAGTTTTACAATTCTGAGTTCTCTGGCATTTTTTTTTTTAACAAAAGTGTTCAATACAACAAGTATTGTAAAGCATAGCATAATTATTTTTTTAATTTAAAATTAATAAGGTTTATATTGCGACACGGAAGTTTCTATGTTTCACGATTTTTACTTTGTCATCAGGCAATGTTAGATCATTGCCTGATGACGAGGTAAAAAACTCGAAACAGAAATTACCGTGTCGCAATGTAAACTATATTGTTTTTAAATAAAAAAAACAAATTTGATTATGTATGTGTGTGTTTTAATAGATCAACTTATTAGATTTTTTTTACTAAGATAATCAATATCTACTATAAACAATCTAAAACTGCTAACCTCATTTTAAACAATAATATATCATCTGCGAGATCCAAATTACAAAGAGTCAATATTATATACGACTTTACATGTTCCGTAAGGAACTACGTTCCTGATCAATCCAAATTTATAAATAATTATATTGGATATGCTACAACATGCTTGACGAGAAGAACCACATTACAGCTCTCTGATCATAGCTCTATTAGGTCTCATTTAATTACACATGGAAATTGAGCAAACTCTATCCGTAACGTACTCGTGAATAATACAAATACAATAGCATTACCTACATGATAGAAAAGGCTAAAATAATCAAAGGATCATTAATAAAAAAAAGAAAACAAACAATACACAATAACATCAACTATGAACACGGCCAAATTGTGCTGACTGTGTTTGGATAAAAAAAATTATATAACTTTAGTTACATTAGACTATCCATACATTGATTTAAAAGAAAAAAAAAGAAAAAAAACTCTTGATAATGGCTAACGGTGTAGCCGAAAGCGCTTAGATATATAAAACATTTTGACAATTCCTACATATTTTGTGTCCGGAAAAACAGAACATAACAAGACCACAAGAAAAATTAAATAAATAAACTTAACCTCTGTTTTTTATCGGTCGTTCTTAATGAAACGTGTATAAAAGAGTGATTGTTGCCCAAATACACAATTATATATGCATGACGACGATCTGCTGCATCTCCACAGATATTTGTCTCCTAATCACGTTCGATCCTCATCACGTATCTCCCTCGGGAATGACCCCGAATATGACTTGCCAGGCCTGCTACGGAATTGCATGATTTATCGGACAGATGATAGACGTGCTTGCCGCAAACTTGATGGATTCACACCGCTGTGTCTGACTCTTGTTCAGCATCATGTGCCTTTTTATTGCGTTGCTGGTTTCGCATATCTTGTCACACAGCGTGCAGTCTTTGACACTCTGGGGAATGTCAAGGACAGTTTTTTTCCCCCTTATGTGACCTAGGATGATTCACCCAGTCAGTTTTTAAAAGAAATACCAGCTGACAGAAATCCTATATCCAACTCCTGAACTATCGTCGATTTCGTGATTATCACCCATTCGAAGTTGCCGCTTCAGCTGTTTTTGTTCCAGATGATATTCTTCGTAGGAGTGACAGCCGTCTCTTATTTGTTTCCTTCGTCCAGCTGTATATGGGAGCAGTCCTTCCCAAATGTCAAACTCAGGGTTTTTTTTAGGTTGTTCTTGATACAGTCTTTGTGTATTTTTCTTGGTTTGTGCTGAGGACGCTTTATGATACTTAACTAATCATAAAACAATTGTTTCGGGAGTCTAATTATCTTCATATTCAGAATATTTTACAAGAACGTCTAGGTTTTGCAAGTTGGCTCTGACTAGGACATCAGTGTCAAGAGCTCTGCTTTCCCATTTGACATTGGCGTCTCAGGCATTTATGCTGGAAACGCTCCAGTATTTTTAGGTTTCCTAAGTATTGTCGAGGATGTGCGTCCTGGCGCAGTGGATGTCGGCTAGAAACGAAAAATCGTAGATCCATGTTCGCATTCCAGTTGAACTACTTGCATTCACTTATGCGCAAATACCCTTGGGAGAGGTATTAATCCGTCTTTTCCTTCCAGTTATGGCTTAAATAATAGGACAGATTGGGTTCTATAGCATTGGTCGGCAACCAGTCTACCGCAGAAAGCAACCTACTGCGAGATAATCTTCTGCCCAGTTACTCAAAAGAGACATGATTGTTCAAGCGTGTATGACGTATGCCACTTAACTGACTGACTGAATATGTGGAAACATGATTAAGCGCTCTACTTGGCATAAAGTGGGGGATTAGTTTTGTATTGTTATGAAGCAAGAAACTGATCCCCCACTAATTAATACTTAAAAATATACTACATCTCTTCCTCCCTTTAGCTATGAGTCAAATAAAAGGACGGATTGGGTCTATAGACTTTGTTGGCAACCAGTCTACCGCAGAATGTAATGGCAACCTACTGCAGGTTAATCTTCTGCCTAGTCAGTCATGTCACTTTCGAGACATGATCGCCCAAAGCGTGTGTCACGTATGGCACTTAACTGATTGGCTGAAGTATTGTCGAGGTTTCAAAGGCATATAGAAAAGCTGTTAGAACGCAAGCTCTATACGCATACACTTTACTATGATTGGAAATATTCAATATAATTTTTTATGAATTTGGATTGATCAGGAACACAGTTCCTTAAGGGACATGTAAAGTCGAATGTAATAATGGCTCTTTGTAATTTGAATCTCGCAGATGATATATTATTGTTTAAAATGTGGTTAGCAAATTTAAATTGTTTATCGTAGATATTGTTTATCGGTAAATTTTTGTTTTGTTCCCCGAAGGCTCTTACCCCGTCAAAACCTTCTAAAACATCCTTAATTCCGTGCAAATGTACATGCTGAACTCTAATCGATAATTGCTTATTGAAGAAACCTACCTTTTTTTCATCGTATCGACCATAAATACATCGGACTATATCTCACCCCTTACTACCGTTGTCATCTCTGATTCACCGCTGAATGAATTGAAGCGTAGGTTTCTTTTTCTTCGGTCGATCATCTCTATTTCAGCAAATACTCCGCGAATTGTTCAGTGTTGGAACTCATTTTGCGCGCAGGGATTGAAAAAAGGACGAAAAATCGTAACACTACGCGTGAATTCAGTCAGCAGTGAATAACATCTTTAATAAGTCCTTTGAGTAAATGGTATCGTGGCTGAGACTAAGAACTACAATTATACCTACTTAGAGCCAAACCCAAAGCAAAAACTAAAATAAAAGGGCTGAAAAAAATGCAGACATACAGGCAGATAAACAGAGACACACACAAACATCTTGTTTTTTATATATATATTATCGATTTTCGGCACTATTGTAAGAAATGCAACTTTGAAACTTCTGAATATTGTTACTTATGGCTTTGTCTATGGATGTATCAAATTTGATTAAAATCGGTACATTCCTTCTATAACCCGATTTTTTCGATTATCGATTTTCGATATTTATCGCGGGTACCTCGACACAAGTCCTAGCTAATAACACTCGCAGACGCTTATAGTACAACTGTGTAAATATTGAAGAAAATCGGTTCAGCCGTTTCGGAGTCTATAGGTAACGGATACACCACACACAGACACACACACAGACAAAGTTCCAATTATAAATAAGTTTATATATATATATATATATATATATATATATCCATATATGTGTGTGTGTGTGTGTGTTTTGGATACGTCGATATATTTCTGCATCTAATGAGCCATCTTTTATAACTGTACTATCAATGTACACCATATACTCGGCTACAACTTGTCTTGTTTTATTAAGATGTTGAGCTCGATATATGGCTCTTCAGGGGCAAGAGTGAACATTGCCTGGGTTTTTGCGCGGCTTATCATGAGACGAAACGCTGCACATGAGGATCAGAAACTGTCCTTAATAGGTTGCATGCCAGCTTTTGCGTGTGTTAAGAAATCAGCGTTGTCTGAGTAGAGAAACCCACTATTCAAGCGACAGAAAATTTTCCGAATTGCCATCGAAAATTCTCAGGTTGAAAACCTTTCCAATTGTGCGTAAATGGTTGACTTCCTCCCAATTTTGGAAACCATGCGCAAGTCAGTCAGTCAGTCAGTCAGTTAAGTGCCATACGTGATACCCACTTGGGCGATCATGTCTCGAAAGAGACATGACTGACTGGTCAAAAGATTATCCCGCAGTAGGTTGCCATTGCTTTCTGCAGTAGACTGGTTGACGACTAAGGCTATAGAACCCAATCTGTCCTATTATTTGACTCATAACTAGATGGGGGAAGTGATGTACTATATTATTATGTAGTAATTAGTGGGGGATCAGTTTATTACTTCAAAACAATAGAAAATCGATAACCCACTTTATAACCAATAGAAGCTTTAATAATTGTTTTCAACTATTATATTCAGTCAGTCAGTTAAGTGCCATACGTGACACACGCTTGGACGATCATGTCTCGAAAGAGACATGACTGACTGGGCAGAAGATTATCCCGCACTAGGTTGCCATTGCTTTCTGCGTAGACTGGTTGCCGACTCAGGCTATAGAACCTAATCTGTCTTATTATTTGACTCATAACAAGATGGGGGAAGTTATGTACTATATTATTATGTAGTAATTAGTGGGGGATCAGTTTATTACTTAAAAACAATAGGAAATCGATCCCCCACTTTATACCCAATAGAAGCCTTAATCATGTTTTCAACTATTATATTCAGTCAGTCAGTTAAGTGCCATATGTGATACCCGCTTGGGCGATCATGTCTCGAAAGAGACATGACTCACTGGGCAGAACATTATCCCGCAGTAGGTTGCCATTGTTTTCTGCATGCCATTGCTTTCTGCAGAAAGTAGTGCAGGAAAAAGGTAAAGAAAAGCGTTGTCAATAGAGATTTTTCCTGATAATTGGTGGACATCAAACCTTTTAGGGTACTATCCAGCATGCATACTGGTTGATAGTGTCGACAACTTTCGTCAAATCGACTAATTCTTGATAGAAGAATATATTCTGTTTAGTAAATTTCTCTTGAATCTGTCGTGCAGAGAAGTCGATGTCAAATGTCGCTCTTCCAAACCTGAAATCGCCGTGTGATTCTGGGATAGCTACAGAAGCGATGTCTTTTTCCAGCTTGTTAAGTAATATTCTTGCGAATATTTTCCCAACAGCCTTCAACAAAGTGATACCTCGATAGTTATCACACATCGATGTTTCACCTTTCTTTTTGAGAGAGCCGAATACTATCGACCCAATCTTGGGGAAACAGGGTGCCATTTCAACAATCAATAATGAGATATGTTATAATTTCCGTCATGTTCTGACTTCCAATTTTCAGTAATTCGACCGGGATGCCGTCTAGACCAGATGCTTTACCAGAGTTAATTTGTTTGATTGCCTGTCTGACTTCTTAAGTGTAGGTTGAAGGTCCATTGGGTGCGCAGTTTTGGACTGTGGCAGGCTCTCTATAGTGACGGAAAACGGATTATCAAATAGATCTTGAGTATTTCTTTTGGTGCTTTGATAGTATTGGCATTGTCTTTTGTTGCACTAACGTATTAAATAATTTCGTCAACCTAGCTTAGCAGGATTAAGGAACTTTGTAATTATAATATCCAGTCTATAGTTTCATTTTTTTTCTAAGCTTTGTCACTAAAACATTATTAACCATAACATAAATTCATACTATTTATATTCGAATCAGTGAAGTGCCATACGTGATACACACTTGGAATGGCTGAACTGATGATTTTCCCGCATTAGGCTGCCACTACCTTCGTTGGTTATTTAATGCCTGTAATTATCTTTTACTTATTTTTAGATTAGCTTTGTGGTTTAGTGGATATCGGCTCTGTACGAGAAATCAGATAGCCAAGTTCGAATTCCTGTGGAATTCTTTGCATTCACTTGGGAAAGGTATTAATCTGCCGCTTCTCCCTTCAGCTATGGGTTAAATAGCAGGACAGATTGGGTTCTATGGCCTTGGTTAGCAATCAGTCTACTGTAGAAAGCAATAGCAGTAGGCTGGTATTACTTTCGAAACATGATCGCCCAAGTGTGTATCATGACTTAACTGACTCAAACCAGGGGTTGATCCAATAAAAAGAGAAAGAAAGAAAGAAAGAAAGAGAGAAAGAAAGAAAGAAGAGGAAACTGGATGATAATTTTTGAAATTTGCACGAAAATGGATTGAAAACTTAAGATGACAATCTTAAAAAATCTGCTTTGAAAATCAGAATTTCAAATAATTCCAAGGAGATTTGAACTCAGAATACAGTCAATTAAGTTAAGTGCAGATGTGCGTTGTAGATTTGCGTTGTGGTGCAGTGGATATCGACCCGGAACAACGAATCGGGGTGCCGAGTTCGAATTCCAGTTTAATTCCTTGCATTCACTTACGCGCAAATGTATTAATCCGTCTCTTCCCTTCAGTTATGGGTTAAATAATAGGACAGACTAGGTTCTATTTCCTTGCCTGGCAACTAATCTATTACAGAAATCAATGACAACCTACTGCGGGATAATCTTCTGCCCAGTCAGTTGTGTCTCTTTCGAGACATGATCGCCCAAAGCGTGTATCACGTATAGCAACTTAACTGAAGTGCCATACGTTATATACGATTGGACAATCGTATCTGGCTGAGGCATGACCTGATTGGACAGAATATTTATCCCCAATAGCTTGACATTAATTTCTGTTGTAGACTTATGACCAGTCAGGGCTATAGAACCTAATCTATACTACTATTTAACCCATAGCTGGATAGAGAAGAGACAGATTAATACATTATTTGACTTAATTAATCCTGTTGATCATTCGTGATCGATAGGCTTAAGACGCACCAGATCAATCGGTGGCTTTTCCTATGTGGATAGTAGCCGCAGGTTCGAATTCTGCAGAATGACACTCATTTTCGTAACAAAAACTTATCCTAAATAATCAGAAATAAATACATAATACTGTTTGTTTGTAAACAGAATACCTACTTAAATACGAGTGTCGATCAAAAATAAAGTTCAAACACATCATTTCATATATATATATATATATATATATATATATATGTTAAAAAGGATTAATTCAAAGATGTTGAATGGCCATTTCGATATGAAGATCCCCACGGGGGACAACACATCACCTCAGCAACAGAAAAATCCTTTCAGAAACTGGAGAAAAATTAGTCTACTTTTCCTTTTTAAATAGATTGCAAAGAAATTAAAAAATAAAAAATAAAATAAAATAAAAATAAAAATAAAGGGAGAAAAAGAAAAAGAAAACGAAAAAGAAAAAGAAAAAGATAGAATAAAATCAAATAAATAAGAAAAGAAAAAATTGACATCGTCTGGGTTCGCAAAAAAAAGGGAGAATGTAACTAAAAATTAACAGACAGCCGTGTTAAATCGACGTAAGTTTAAGCAACACGAAAAAAAGGAGGTAAGAGAGATAAAAGAAGGAAGGGAGGGAAAAAGAAAGAAACTAAAGAAAAAAATTTTTTTTTAAATATTACAGACGCTGGACAAATTCAAAAACCTAATATTTAAAAAAAAAATTTTCTTTCCCTTTATTTTTATTTTTATTTTATTTTATTTTTTATTTTTTAATTTCTTTGCAATCTATTTAAAAAGGAAAAGTAGACTAATTTTTCTCCAGTTTCTGAAAGGATTTTTCTGTTGCTGAGGTGATGTGTTGTCCCCCGTGGGGATCTTCATATCGAAATGGCCATTCAACATCTTTGAATTAATCCTTTTTTAATATATATTTGCTCTGTAATATTTTATTACATGGAGCTCTCTTCCTGTATCATTTTTTAATATTAAAATAAAATTTTTAATATTAATTAGGATCGGGTTTTTTGGAATTTACCTTCCTGCTTTTTTCCCTTGGATTGAAGTATCTGAATTAATATATATATATATATATATATATATATATATATATATACGTAAAAAAATCACAAGATCGCCAAAACCTACCGCGGTTTCACACAACGGCTCGTCAGGGCCCAGGGCAAAGGCATACCAAGGACTAATCAAATAAATAAATAGACACCACCGAACAAAGAATAACAGACCAGCCTACCCGACGGGGGAGGGGGAGGTTCAAAAAAAAAAAAAAAAAGGCCAAACACTCTAAGGAAGAAATTTAGCTTTATGGAATCTACACCTATTCAATATTTCAGTTTTGGCATTAATAAGGTTGTGGGCAGGTTCGAATCTAGCTATTGCTAATTTCTCCTCATCACATAACCTACAGAATTTACTGCCCTTGTTATAGTTAGGACATTTTTTTATTATTTCCCATTTCAAAATGGGGTCTCTTTTAGTTTTGGTTTTTATGTCCCATACATAGTTGGATAAAGTCGTACTGTGTTTATACTTCTCATTTTTAAAAGAGGTTTTATGGTTGTAAAACCTAATTTTAAAATTACCATGCGTAGCTCCTATATATGTTTTAGGGTTTTTATCATCTTCATTAATGTAAACTCTAACTTTATAAACTACATTTACTTGATTACAATTACCTCTAATGGGGCAGTCGGTTTTTATTCTACAATTACAATTGTTTTTGTTGCCGGTATTAGTATTAGGAATATTGGTACTACTTTTCAATTTACTTTTATTGGCATCATTAATTATTTTGCCAATATTAGGTAAACAAGAGTAACTGAGTTTAATAGTGTTCCTATTAAATATTTTTTTAAGTTTGCTATCAGAGTTAAAATGTTTATCTATTAGGTTAAAAAACATTTTGCCTATTTTAGATTTAACTTCATTATTGTATGGGGGGTTAAACCATATAATATTTCTGGATCTGTTGTTATTGGTTTTTTAAGTAATATTTTAGGATTTAGGTTTTTTTAGTAATAGTTTTAGGATTTAGATACTTACAGAGTCGGTCTTGTTATTATATATATATATATATATATATATATATATATATATATATATATATATATATATGTTGTGCAGGGGTTACATACGAGGAATGTTATAATAAAGAGTTACAGGTTACAGGGGTGTCAGGAAGAGGTTATGAGAAGGAAAAGACTACTGATGAAAGCAACGTGGACGGAGAAAAGAGTGACAGGTTATAGGGGGTGTCAGAAAGTGGGTAAGAGAAGGATGAGAATAATGATGAGAGTGGAGTGGATGGAGAAAGGAGCATGGGAGAGAGAGGATGCAAGTTAGTGAGACAGGAGATGACTGTTGACTTTACATTTTAATTCTGGAAGATTGTAGCTGTTGGGAAAGCAAGTAAGCGGAAGGGAATTCCACAGACGAAAAATGCGAGAAAAGAAGCTGATAAAGTAGAATTTGTGTTTAAAATTTATTGGTTTCACAGTAAAAGTGTGGGTCCTAGCTGCTAATATTGTTTCTCGAGGAAATTCATATATAAGAGGTACTAGTGAGCTAAGTTCATTGGAGCAGATATACCTATCTGTCTATCTACTGTTGGAATCTATTTCAGTCTACCCATATGTATATCCTTCTTGTAAGTTCTGTATAGCCGCCTTTTTTTATCTATCTATCTATCTATCTATCTATCTATCTATCTGTTTACTCATATCTAAGTCATTCTTATAAAGTCGATGTAACCATCTTCTTTTTAATATCTATCTATCTATCTATCTATCTATCTATCTATCAGTTTACTCATATCTAAGTCATTCATATAAAGTCGATGTAACCATCTTCTATATCTATCTATCTTTTTATATCTATCTATCTATCTATCTATCTATCTATCTATCAGTTTACTCATATCTAAGTCATTCATATAAAGTCGATGTAACCATCTTCTTTTTAATATCTATCTATCTATCTATCTATCTATCTATCTATCTATCTATCTATGTTTACTCATATCTGAGTCATTCTTATATCTATGTAACCATCTTCTTTTTAATATCTATCTATCTATCTATCTATCTATCTATCTATCTATCTATCTATGTTTACTCATATCTGAGTCATTCTTATGTCTATGTAAACATCTTTTTAATATCTATCTATCTATCTATCTATCTATCTATCTATCTATCTATCTATCTATCAGTTTACTCATATCTAAGTCATTCTTATAAAGTCGATGTAACCATCTTCTTTTTAATATCTATCTATCTATCTATCTATCTATCTATGTTTACTCATATCTGAGTCATTCTTATGTCTATGTCAGCATCTTCTTTTTAATATCTATCTATCTATCTATCTATCTATCTATCTATCTATCTATCTATCTATCTGTGTGTTAGTGCTTGTGTGTGCGCTCGCACGCGCGTGTGTTTTCACATACCTATGTATTTATTTATCTGGGATCTCATGCTATTCGTGACCGGATAAATGTGCAATGCCTACTGAACCATGCGACCCATCGGTAATCACATTCCGCTGTGCTGAACGGCAAATCACATCAGATAAATCTGATCAAATCTGGGTAATTTCCTTGCGCTCCTGCGCTGAACTCCACATTTTGTTGAATTCGAGCGCGAACTGCTCAAGGATCTGTACCCACCCTAACATGCCATTTCCACTGACGGCCTACCTTATGGACACATTTATAAAGCTAACGCCATCATCTGTGTCAGTAGCCACACACAGCGCAGGCGCACTTTGAAAATTACCCTGCAGGACCAATCAAAAACAATATTTATTTGAAGTATCCAGAAAAAGAAAGAGTAAAAGACATGTGGCAGGCTATCGTCTATTAGGTCCTCTCCGCCAATTGAGGTATACGTACATGATAGGCACATACTGGATCAACTAACCATATTAACGCCTAATTCGTTTGATCATCACCACATAGGGTGCAATGAACAATTTGCAACTCAATAGCTGTAAAGTTTTAGTGATAAAACGCCATCATCACTCAGTAAAATGTGGTTTATTTATTTAGCAATATGTATAGATAAGGAGATTTAAAAAGATTCATTTTATTTTGTTTTTTAAAATCTCCTTACGTGTGTATACTACTTAATAAATTAACCACATTTTACTGTCTGATGATGGTATTTTAATACCGAAACTTTATAGCTATTGAGTTGCAGCAGGCTATAATAATAATAATAATAATAATAATAATAATAATAATAATAATAATAATAATAATAATAATTACTATATATATAAATTCTGAAATGTACATTCCGTTGAATAGCTATTTCAGAGAGAAAATTGAAAATTCTCGCTTCAACAGCAACGATCATAAACAAAAAATTATTAATTCAAATATGTTTCTAAAATTATATATATATATATATATATATATATATATATATATATATACAGCTGACGAGCCGTTGTGTGAAACCGCGGTAGGTTTTGGCGATCTTGTGATTTTTTTACGTATATATATATATATATATATATATATATATATGGGTGTGTGTGTGTGTCTGAAATAGAGAGAGAGAGAGAGAGAGAGAGAGCGAGAGAGAAAGAAATAAGAAAATTCGATGATATAGATAGAATTGAATAAATATATACATTTTATTTACTGGTTATTTAATTGTTATATGTGCTGTTCAAAATATCAGCCTTCTTTTTCAAAATACATTTTAAATCTTTGCCTTAACTATTCATTAATACGATTCTTTTCTCAATATTTCTTGGGTGTCGCTAGTAAGCAACTGATTTCAAATGGTCCTACAGAAAAACAAAAATCCAAAAGTGTGATATATGTTGGCCTCGCTAACCAGTCAACATGACCGCTTCAAACTAAACCTGTTTACCCCTATGGTGCCTCACCCTGTATATGACAAAGTGATTTTATTTATTTTTGACATGTTTCGCTGATGTTTTCCATTCACTAAAAAACATATTTTGCCATAGTCAGTCAATTATGTGCTTGGGCAATCATGTCTCGAAGAGGTTATAGAACCTAAGTCATATTAGGTCTATTAACCTATTCTGTCCTGCTATTTAACCCATCGCTGAAGGGAGAAAAGATGGATTATATTATTATGTTAATAAGCAGCAATTAGTAAGGGATTAGTTTATTATTTCATGACAATAAAAAACAGGTTTCCCAGTTTATGCCCAGTAGTGTTTTTAATTGTGTTTCTAACTATTACCTCTAACAGTCAGTTAAGAGCCATACGTTATACACGCTTGGGCGATCATGTCTCAAACAAACATTAATTTTTCCGAATTAGGTTGCCATTATTTTCTCCAGTAGGCTGGTCGGTAACCAAGGATATAGAACACTATTTGTCCGGCTTTTTTACCCATAGCTGGAGAGTGAAGAGACTGAGAACCTTTCCTAAGGTTATTTACGCGTAAGTGAATAAAACGAATTCAACTGGAATTCGAACACGGTCCTCCGATTTCTTGTCCCGAGCTGACATCTAGAGGATACAAATCCTATATCAGCCAGCAACTAACGAAAAAAAAAACAAAAAAAACATAAAATAAATTACACACCCGCAAAATCAAATTCAAACGAATACAACGTTTGGGAAAAACCCAAAGTAAAATTGCAGGCTCGAAAAAATGGATTCAGACGTCTAAAAGTTTTTTATTTTTTACAAGTCAGTGTGAAAAGCGATACTTTGGATTCTGATTGGTTGACAAAATGAGAAATTCAATATACGTCAGCAAAACAGTTTTTTTTCACAGCTAAAGAAAAACCCGTTTTCGGATCCTCCCACGTGACCAGAATTCAAAATTTAAGGAGATCCCTTAACCGGTCACAGCAGTCAGGCAAGTCAGTCAGTCAAGAGGGTCAGTGAGAGACAACAGTTCGGTCGATCCGTTCATCAAGCAATCAGTCGATCTGTCAGCCACGCCAGTCAATCCCGAAAGGCGCAGTGTCAGATACGCAAATTCCGATATGCGCCGTACATCAAACAGACTAGTGCCGACAAACTAATCCCCAACCGTTACGAGCGAAAAAAAGAGAGGAAACACCTGCAACGGCCATAAAACTTTTCACAGCTCACGGCAACCAGAAAGAAAAAGTAAAACTAAATTAAGTAGAATAATTCATCGTTTACACATACACTGACAATTACTACTATCTCCGTTTGACTCTCTGTCTCTCTCTCCCCCCTCGGGAATTCTCATTCACTCTCCTTTCCAACACAATTTGAAACACTTTCCTTTTCCATCTACTTAACGGCTGATACATAAAAAGGAAAGAAACAATGTGCTACTACTCTCTGTAATTACAGGCTCACAACTAACACTTTCATACTCAACCAACGTTCGCTCAAATCCAACAGACACGTTTATATTCAAACAAACATTCGCGCTAATGTAAAAGACACTCTTCTTTCAAACAGACGACACACAGAATTGTATAAATTGTTTATATTGTATATATATTATCAAATAACATAATTTTCATATTTTTATGCAACATTTCTTATTGCGTTGTCTTTTCTCGAAATTTGTGTTGTATTTTTGTGGACCGGATAGACTGCATTAAAATCTTCCTTTTTAATCCAGGTGTTCTGGAACCCCGCTTACCCACTGCAACACAACGTACATCCGCAAATTAGAAATTACTGCTACAAAACGTGATTGAAGTTAAGCTTCTAAACACTTACAATTTACCCCAGGTGTACAATTACAATATTAGATTTTAACACATTCTATATCATTTTTTTACTAAATTCCTCAGTTTTCTTTCCTGCATTCCTGTTTTTCTTTCTCTCGTTCTCTTTCCGTGTCCCCTTACTCTGAAAAGAATAAAAATAATAATCCATTTGACAAAGTCGAATTAGATGAATAAAATAACGATATCCATGAACCGAATTACCAGGGTAGAAATACATAAAAACCTTTCACAAACTAATATCCTAAAACAAATATAGCCATTCAATGGTCTGTACTTGATAGGGTCGATTAAAAGTACTCGGTTCGATCAGTGTCCTTAACTCAATAATTCAATGACAAAACATCTGACTGCTGATTTTGGATATTAATGCAGCGAACACAGGGTGATGTAGGGGCCTCGGTGATGCTTGGTAAATTGGCCTTGTGCCAAACAAGTCCGAAGACCCCACACTTTAAATATCAAAAAGTTGAAGGTTGAAATGTGAAAGGATAAAATACCTCGTGTGTACATCAAAACAAATATTTATTTGCAGAATAACAAAAGTGTAAGGAGGAAAATATAAGTGAAATTTTGTTAACTGAACGCTATAATATATTTGCAAAAAGAAAAATGTTCATGGTGAAAATGCATGCAGTTTTGTAGTTAAAATTGTTCGTCGAGAAATGTAGGTATTTAAAATGTCCACTGTGACGTGCCCTACGTCCGGGTTGGTGTGGAGTGAAAAAGAATAAAAGAAAATTTGCAGTAAAGGCGAGTCAGCTTGATGTCTCTTCCTTACATTGCGAGATGCTAGCAGCTACTGCTTCCATCTGACTGGCTGCTGTGACCGGTAAGGGGCCATCCTTAAATATTGAAATCTGGTCACGTGGTAGGCTTCCAGGTCGTTTTTTTTGTTTTAACTGTGAAAAAAAAAAACAAAAAAAACAAAACATTTCGTTGACGTTATTTTCCTTCCAATCAGGATCTCGAGTTTCGCTTTTCACGCTGACTCTTGAAAAAAAAAAACCGTTTCGATGACGTAATTTTCCATCCAATCAGGATCTAGAGTTTCGCTTTTCACGCTGACTTGTGAAAAAAAGTTTTAGTCGATTGAATCCTCATTTGCGGCTGTGCAATTTTACTTTGGGGTTTTCCCAAATGTTGTAGTCGTTTGAATCCGATTTTGTGGGTGTGCAATTTTTTTTTTTTTTAGTTGGTTGATACATGATATAGGATTTGTATTCATTAGTGACAACAGACAGGGAAAAAAAACTATAAAATAACCTACATAAATTATTGAAAGAAAACGAGTAGAAAGTTTTAAAATTCAATTGCAAGAAGACAGAATACATGTATTAGCATATTTGTTTGAGAACCCGCAATATTTTCATTTACGCGATACTAATATAAACATTAATACGCTGCCGTAGGACGCGCAATAAAAAGAATGACAAGTTACATGGAAATAACAAATAGGCCTTCGATATAACAAAAACAATTATAATACATTCAAACTATTGAAGTACGTTGCAAAACAAGATGAATGTTCATGTTGTCCAAATGGATGAGAATGTTTTAGCAAGTGTAGCAAAGAAATTACATAACGTTACGCCAGTAATACTCGTCGTGGTTATACCCACTAAGGCAAGAAAGAGAACTGACCCCAGATTAAAAAAAAGCGTCCCTAAAAATGGAAGACAAATGTTGTTTCCCTTAAGAGAAGACTACTATTGTCTTCCTACACATGGTTGGTTGATTTGTTTTTATGGCATATCAACCTCGGCGGGTCATCTATTGCCTACTAAATCTTATTTATTTATTGCTGATAATACCTTTTTCTTTCAACAATTTATTGTTTTTTTATATAAATATTGTATCTAGTAATACTTTTTTCTTTTCGAGTATCAAGATTCATTGGGATTTGTTTTTAAGGGCAGAGTCCCCAAGTCCTACCCTTGTTATTTAACCCATAACTGGAGGAAAGGGACCGATTAATACCTTTCCCAAAGGTACCAGTGCTTAAGTGAATGCAGGGTATACAACTGGAATTCGAATTCGTCTCACGGATTTCTCTTTCCACTGCACCACAACGCACATCCGTCACTAAACGCTTACAGCACCAGATATTCCCAAGCGGTCACCCATTTAAGTACTGACCAGGCTCAACGTTGCTTAACTTCGGTGATCGAGCGAGACCCGGTGTATTCAACGTGATAGGATGTAAGCCTCCTACACCGCAAAAGTTTGAGATCAAAACACAAATTACAAGTACTAGATTCCAGATAAAAGCATGTATACAAATTTAAATGTCTGGGAAGAATTCTAAGAGAGAATCCATCTAGATGGCCAAAGATGCTTTTCCAAAGCTAAGATGACTACTAAGAAACAGAAAAATTTATAAAAAAAACACACACAAAAAAAGGACTGAACTATTTTTGTGCTCAAGCATGCAATCAAATCTCTTCGAAAATGAAGAAGTTACCATATTAGAAACGAAGAAATTTTATAAAACAATGGAAGCAAAAAGATTTTATACTTAACCTGTAGGCTCAGGAAGTTTTTCCCGTCTGAAACAATCCTGCACATATATAAATCTGCCATCTGCTCGTCCACTGAATACTCCTGCTATATCTGGTCGGGTGCTCCTGCTAACCACCTAGGTGTCCTTGAAAAAATCCACCGGAGAATCTTTAATGTGATCGAACCCGACTTGGCAGCTCAGATACAGTCACTTTCTCACCGACGCAAAGTGGTTTCCCTGTGTCTTTTCTACAAATACTTTCACGGCTTCTGCTCCGATGAACTTAGATCGCTAGTGCTCTCTATATATGAATTTACTCGAGCCACAATATTAGCAACTAAGCACCACCCTTTTACTGTGAAACCAATAAGATGGAAACGCAAATTCTACTCCATCAGCTTCTTTTCTCACACTTCCCGCCTGGGAATTTCTTTCCGTTTACTTGCTTCTCCGACAACCACAATCTCCAAGAATTTAAATGTAAAGTCAATAGTTATCTCCTATTTCACTAACATGAATCCTTTCTCTCTCTCATGCTCCTTTCTCCGTTCACTCCACTCTCATCAGTATTCTCATCCTTCTCTTACCCACTTCCTGACAACCCCTGTAAACTGTCACTCTTTCTCATGACTTTCCTCCACTGTAACCATTTGCAAAACAGTGGCAGTAAAATACCTTGTTTGGGGCGATATGATTATAAAAAAATGTAAAGTCAATAGTCATCTTCTATCTCACTAACCTGCATCCTCTCTCTCTCATGATCCTTTCTTCCTCCACTCCACTCTCATCAGTATTCTCATCCTTCTCTTACCCACTTCCTTACACCCACTATAACCTGTCATTCTTTCCCATAGCCTCCCTCTTATGTACCCTCCTACAAAACAATAGCAATAAAATGCCTTGTTTGGAGTGATATGGTTATAACAAAATATAATCAGATAATTATATACAATAAACATTGGCTTTATCTTTTTGCAAATACTTGCAGTTAAGCCATTTTACTTCAGTAAACACGAATTCTATTTACAATAAGAATGGTAATATCATATATTACAATAAATTTCAATAAAATGCCTTGTTTGGAGTGATATGGTTATAATAAAACATAATCAGATAATTATATACAATAAACATTGGCTTTATCTTTTTGCAAATACTTGCCGTTAAGCCATTTTACTTCAGTAAACACGAATTCTATTGACAATAAGAATGGTAATATCATATATTCCTTTATGAAGTGGCATTCAGTAAACAAGGATCCAATAAAACGGTTTTTGAAATTTATAAAAATCGGTTAATTGCCCGCTATATATGAAACTACTCAAGCCACAAGATTAGCAACTAAGCCCCACCCTTTTACTGTGAAACCAATAAAATATAAACGCAAATTCTACTCCATCAGCTTCTATTCTCTCACTTCCCGCCTGTGGAATTCCCTTCCATTTACTTGCTTCCCCGACAGCTACAATCTCCAAAAATTTATGTAAAGTCAATAGTCATCTCCTATCTCCCTAACCTGCATCCTCTCTTTCATGCACTTTTCTTCTCCACTCCACTCTCATCAGTATTCTCATCCTTCTCTTACCCACTTCCTGACACCCCCTATGATCTGTCACTCTTACTCATAACTTTCCTTCTATGTAACCCCCTGCAAAACAGTGGCAGTAAAATGCCTTGCTTTGGTCGATATGATTACAAAAAAAACATCTGGAAGTGAAGGTGAATTTTCTCATGGGCGTAATGTAGAAAGAGGGCTGAGAAAATTTGACACTCACAGCACAGACCGAAGACAAAAATAACTGACAAAAATAACTGACAAAAATAATGCTTAACTCAGCCAGAGAGTCAGAGTCAATAGATGGAGGGAAAAGCTCTAGCAAAAAGGCAACAAGTATTGAGAAATATATTGGACAGAAAATTTTGGCAAGTCACGAAGGGACATGATATATAAAAATCGGAATTTGTGTAAACGTAAGTCTGAACAATGTTTAGGAGAGATAACAGTAAGACAAGGTTTATTTAGGAATACAATGAATGGGAAGAGATGGATGGAATTTCTTGGAAAATCTGACACTCACATGACATATTGAAAAAATAATGGACAGAGTAAAACAACGCATAAACCACTTATAATTCGTAATTTAAGTGACAGATGGCCTAGTGGATACAGGCGTAGGTTAGTTCCAGTGACTTGACCCAAACAGTTGTGAGTTCAATACCTGGCTACAGCAGTGGTGAACAAATAACTTAAAGAGTTGAGTTAAAGCGTTAGTTAATTTCAATGACATGACCCAAAGGTTTGTGAGTTCAATACCTGGCTACAGCTGTGGTAAACAAATAACTTAGAGAGGTTTGAGTTAAAGCGTTGATTAATTCCAGTGACTTGGCCCAACCAGTTGTGAGTTCAATACCTGGCTACAGCAGTGGTGAACAAATAACTTGGAGAGTTGAGTTAAAGTGTTGGTTAATTCCAGTGACTTGACCAAAAGAGTTGTGAGTTCAATACCTGGCTACAGCTGTGGTGAACAAATAACCTAGAGAGGTTTGAGTTAAAGCGTTGATTAATTCCAGTGACTTGGCCCAACCAGTTGTGAGTTCAATACCTGGCTACAGCAGTGGTGAACAAATAACTTAGAGAGTTGAGTTAAAGCGTTAGTTAGTTCCAATGACTTGAACCAAAGAGTTGTGAGTTCAATACCTGGCTACCTGTGGTGAACAAATAACTTAGTTGAGTTAAATGAAGAAAGCTACATGACATTCAGAAGTTAAATCGCATATGTAATAAGAATTATATACTCCAGTGATCAGTTCAGTTCAAAATTCCTAGCAACTGAAAAAGGCCAAATTGCACAACGGCTGAAACGTTTTAAAGATGGGAATAAAGATGGTGACAAAAGTCCGAACAGTGTAAATAATGAAAATTTATTAAATGCCACAAAAGAAAGGAAACTGTGAAGAGCTTTAATCTACGTCCAGATGGTACATGACACAAAGAAAAACAAGTCTGTTTTATGAGTAATACAGGCTTTTCAGGTATCTCTTTCTATGTGCCTTGTCCTTTCAAGACGTAGGTGATCATGGCCTTACACGTCTTCCTATCCTTGGTGACTCTTAGCACGCTTTCTCTTGTAACATCTCGCAACCCCCGTTCTGTCATCCACCTTCTCAGGCCCTTTAAATATGTTATCCGCTGATTTCTTCTGTTTCTTTTTTCCG
>JBBBDQ010002326.1:207500-245000 GCA_037127315.1 Ascarosepion bandense
TCTACGGGAGAGCGTGGTTGTAGTAAAACCAATATATGTACTAGGTTTTTGATTAGTATCAGAGATGCAATCTCTGAATGGGCATATTAATTGGTACACTACATTGGTTTTTTGTAGAGAATTTAGTTTAGTGTTTGTTGGGTTATTATAGACTACGAGGTCAATTGTTTAAACCTTTTATAATATATAATGAGATTAATTTGATTATTACTTTCGACTGGTTTAACATTTCTACGTATTATGTTTTTGAGAGTTTTTTCATCTTGTTTATAATTATTATGTATTTGGTTGCAATATTATAAGTTAATAGTGTTATGTTTATTTTGATGTAAACCATTATTATTAATATTATCACTATTGTTAGAGCTATTGTTAATTTTGTTGAGATGCATTTTAATTTGTTGATCAATAACGGAGTTAGGAAATCCATTATTGACTAGTGTTTGCTTAATGTTGTGTAATTCTTTATAAAATATAGATTTGGAAGAAGATATCATTTGTGTGCGTTGAAGTCAGTTTTTTATAACAGCTAACTTATATCGTTGGGGGCATTCACTATTATAATTAAGAAGACACGAATTTATGCTAGTTGGTTTCCTATATAGAGAAGTAGTAAACTTATGTGTGCTAGAATCAACGAATACATTAAGGAATGGAATTTTGTTATTAATATTAAGTTCTAATGTAAATTTGAGGACGGAGTGACTTTCAAATTTGTTTTTTAAGATATTTAATTTGATCGATATTCTTAGCTAAAACAAAGATGTCATCTATGTATCTTACATATATAGAGGGTTTATTGTTGTCATTAATTTGTTTATTTTCTAGATTTGCCATATAATAATTAGAAAAGAAGGGACCTAAAGGAGATCTCATCGCAATACCATCTATTTGTGTATAAATATTGCCTAAGGGAATCGTGAAAGGGTACTTGTGTGGTGCATGCTAATAATACTTTTTTTAATATAGTGGGTTTAATATTGATTGATGGGAGAGTAGCATGGTTGTATACATCACAGATAATGATGTCAATTGTTTCGTGGACGGGAACATTTGTGAATAAGTTTTGGACATCCAAAGATGCAATTATTTGATTCTTAGGTTTTACGGAATGGAGAATCTGTAAAAATTCGTCCGTGCAATTAATACTATATTTATCAGGAAGTAGGGAGTAATTAGTTTGTTAAGTGTTTTGGAAAGGTTATATATTGGTGTGGGTATTTGAGAAATGATAGGTCGGAGGGGATGTTTTATGGATTTTTACATTTCCATCAAGGTAGCCGGGCTGATAGTCACCTATAATCTTTTGAAGTTTATAGGATCCTATTTCAGCATTGTTTGCAGTAATAAGTTTATTAATATGTTTTTTTTAAGTTGGGTTGTGGTATTACTAGTTAATTTTTTAAATTTATTGTGATCGTCCAGAATGGCCTGTAATTTGGAATGATATTCCTGTCTGTTTAAAATAACAAATGTATTGGTTTTATCGGCACGTCGGATAACAATATTTTTGTTATTTTTGAGATGTGTGGCTGCTTTTATGAGAGGCGTATTTATAATATCATTAGGATTTTTATGGTAACGGTGTTTGATTGATTCAGCTTTGAGTAATTCTTTTAAGCCAACCTGTGTAGTAATATGGTTGTCTTGTTCCAGTTGAAGTATTTGTTGGTATAAAGCTTCAATTTCCATTTGTTTAAACATTGAATTAGGTTTCTGTGCGACATGAAAATTTGGTCCGAGATTAAGGAATTCTATTTCATCTGGAGTGAGTTGGTAATCCGATAGGTAAATGAAGTTGTCATTGATGTTTTGTAAAAGTATTTTTTCCTTTATATAATTTGTTAGCTGTTTTTGGATTACTTTTGTGTTGTCTTGTATAATAAATCCAATATTTCCTTGAATTTTTCACTTGCCCAATATAAAGAAGAGGGAATGATAATTATTTAGAATGTTAATATAAATATGTTATAATATCACTACAGGTATACCTATTTGGCTTTCCTTGACGATCCGTTTAGGTGAAAGCTAGGTAGGTCTGTCGGGCTCAGCAGGGATATTTTACTTATTTTGCGCTAGTATTGAGCGCTTTTTTGTTACTTGATTACTCGTGTCGGTTTTTTTTCCTTGGGCTACATGCTGACTCGGTCCTAACTCGACTGAAGTTCATATACTTAGCTCTTTCTTTTCGTGGAAGGTTTTTCGACCCGAGTATAGTTACTATCTCTTTCATATACATATATATATATATATATATATATATATATATATATATATATATATCGAGGCAGCAAGTAATTTTCTAGACATATGCTATCCCGCGGTGTGACGTCATAAAACCGCATCGCAAACTTAAGAACAGCGTTTATTATTTTTGGTAACTATTGCCGTTGCCAAGCGGAGTTTTATGTCAACACAAAATAAAATCGTCGGTGATGGTGGATTTTATAATATTTCAGTTTAAACTACCTCTCTGAAGATGGCTCATGTGAGCCGAAAGCTTAGAAGAAATCCAATAAATAATTATCCAAATGTTGGAGAATTTTTGTCTTTATTTTCAACTGAAATTAAAGCAAAAATATGACGTTTAGAACGGCTCATGATTAAACATAATAGACATTCATTGTCTCTTATATTTAATAGCATATGTCTAGAAAATATATATATATATATATATATATATATATATATATAGGAAAAACTACTAAATAGTTGTAAGTTAAACATGTAATTTTTGACAGCATTTATTTATTTCTATTATATATATATATATATATATATATATATATATATATATATATATATATATATATGTATGTATTTATTTGATATTTCAGACCGACCTCGGCTTTTCTTCAGAAACAAATGATTTTAAAATTTAAACTAGAAGCGTCCGTCGCGAGAAGCGTCCGTCACGTGATGTAGAAAGCAATAGAGTTTGAATATTATTAAAAGTAAATCTAACTGTAATAATACTTTTAAATGTTGTTTTTCAAGAAAATTTTTTAAAGTGTATCTAAAATTGTTTAATCATTGAAATATTTATAAAGATTCAAAATATTCAGACTCTATTGCTTTCTACATCACGTGACGAACGCTTCTCCCGACGGACGCTTCTAGTTTAAATTTTAAAATAATTTGTTTCTGATGAAAGGCCGAGACCGGTCTGAAATGTCAAATAATAGAAATAAATAAATACTGTCAAAAGATACATTTTTAACTTACAACTTTTTAGTAGTTTTTTCTGTACATATTAAAACAATTTACGTGGATCATCATTATGCTATATATATATATATATATATATATATATATATATATATATATATATTGCATCGAGGCAGCAAATAATTTTCTAAACATAATACTGTTAAATATAAGAGACAATGAATCTCTATTATTTTTAATCATGAGCCGTTATAAACGTCGTATTTTGGCTTTAATTTCAGTTGAAAATAAAGACAAAAATTCTCCAACATTTGGTTAATATTGGAGGCCATGTACATTAAATCCAAACAATCCACACTTAATAAAATCACCTTTAAATCCGGTCATAACACGTTACATTGCATTTGAATACATGGTTCTGTTGTCATTTTACGGCATCACATGGTGTGACGTCATAGAACCGCATTGGAAATTTGCGAACTGCGTTTGTTATTTTTGGTAACTAATGCCGTTGCCTAGGGGAGGTTTATGTCAACACAAAATAAAATCGTCGGTGATGGCGGATGTTATTGTGTTACCGTCTTAATAACCTCTCTGAAGATGGCTCATGTGAGCCGAAAGCTTAAAACCAAATTAATAAAAAAATATCCAAATGTTGGAGAATTTTTGTCTTTATTTTCAACTGAAATTAAAGCCAAAATACGACGGTTAGAACGGCTCATGATTAAACATAATATACATTCATTGTCTCTTATATTTAACAGTATATGTTTAGAATATATATATATATATATATATATATATATATATATATAGGGAGAGAGAGAGAGAGAGCTAGATAGATGAATATAAGAAATGACATAGATTCAGCAGGCAACAATGGGATAAAACGTTTGATATCGATAAAAATTGTTAGTCATAGAAAAGTAAAACTCTACGTAAATTCTAAACAATAGCAATTTTTTGAACTGCACCCGGCTCGACCCCTGTTTGAATTAAATTTCTATTTTTGTCATTATCGCCATCTCGGATGCATTCGCAAATGCGCCCCAGTGAATGAACGATATTCGATTACAGCAAGAATCCAACAAGTACAAAGAAATTTACTTTTTTGTTGCTGGAGAATTAATAAAGGATCCTTTTATTAGAGATGAAGCTGAGATTTGCCATTGGACGGAGCCTGTCGATTTATCATGGAATCACCCCTGAATATATACGAATAAAAAAAGAAAAACGAAAAGAATAGACATTCATTAAACATTCTGATCTAGCGTTTCTTTTGGAAATATATCTTGATCATTTTTCTTTCTAGGGTATTGTGTCAGTGCCTGTTTTACGAGTAGTTTTATTTGTTGTTTTTTTTAAATGAATTGAAAACGGATATTTCAGCGTACAAAAATACCGTATCATTTCAGTATATAGGCAATCATGGCTTACCATATATTTCGTTTCTTTATATTTTTATATTAATGTTTAGCCAATACAAAAGTCTGAGAGCTACTTAAATTAGTTGGCCAATGTATGGTGTTGTATGAGCGTAACAAAAGTTAAGTAGCGCAGTTTATAGGCTTTAATCGGAAACGTATCCGTCACCGGATCTGTTCAACTTGAACAGCGAGAATATTTTGAAGACCCTAGAAGTTATGCCTGGATTTGTCAAATGAGGCCACAATTCAAACAACCTAAGGTACGCAGATGATACAGTGCTGATAGCAGACACAGAAAGGAAACTAAAACAACTCCTACAGAAGGTATCTGAAAAGATTGATAAGAAAGGACTACAAATAAACTACAGGGAAACCGAATGCATGGTCATCAGTATAAAGGGTAGCCCAATATGCCAAATACAGGTCGGGTATACTAGAAATTTAAATACTTGGGAAGTGTAATAACACAAGACGGAAAGTTCGACACAGAGATATGAAGGCGAATTGGCAAAGCGAAGGAAACATTCCAGGAATTGAATAAAGTATTAAGAAACAGGCTAGAAAGAAATAAGAGAGTAGTGAATTGCTATGTGGTGTCAGTTCTTCAATATGGCAGTGAATACTGGACAATATCATCAAAGATGAAGGAAAAACTTGAAGCAACTGAACTGGATGACAGAACGGTGGTTGCGTGGTGTAACAGGAGAAAACGTGCTAAGGGCCACCAAGGATAGGGAGACGTGGAAGGTCATGATCACCTATGTCCTGAAAAATTAAGGCACATAGAAGAAGAAAGTCGGAACGCCAAAGCCTCTCGCTACTCTAAAGCCGTTTCCATGGCAAATGTTCTGGCGAAATATATTCCTTGGTTCCGACAGTACTTACCTTTTTAGCTGGGACCTACCATATCCCATACACAAGGATGAATCATACTTATTCCTTTCGTATTCTGTTAATAGGACCCTTGTCTTCCCAAAAACTACTATTTCGTGGAACCTAACCTTAACAGAATGTGTTCATATCTATGCCAAACGGTTCTTCTTCTTCTTCTTCTTCTTCTTCTTCTTCTTCTTCTTCTTCTTCTTCTTCTTCTTCTTCTATATGCCCTATCTTTTTAGGACGAAGGCGATCATGGATTTCCACTTCTACCTATCCTAGGTGGCTCCTATCACATTCTTTCCTGTTACACCACGCAACCTCCGTTCTGTCATCCACCTGCTCAGGCCCTTCAAATAAGTTATACACTGATTTCCCGTGTCTCTTTTTCCCTCTATTTTGCCTGTTAGTATCAAGTTCTCCTAGGAACTTCAGCTGTCTCTTCCTGATGCTCACTATTAATTTTCTTTTCGCCATTCTTTCCAACACCTCATTTTGCTCAGAGGCAAAGAGTGAAAAGATTGGAAAAGAGAAAGCCGGAAACCGCATCCTAAACAGGAAACAAGGGATGAGCCTCTTCACCTGTTCAATAGACGAGGGTGAGTGTGAATCGGGCGATAGTTTAGTCTATCTACTCCAATTGATAAAAAAAAAAGAAAAAAAAGTTTAACTTAGTTTAATTCGAAACGAAATTTGAACGCCAAAATCATTTACAATAGCAAAATAGTACCTCTGTCAATAATTAAAACAATCAAACAAATTCAAACGAAAATTAAGGCTAAAAATTACAAATTCAAACAAAAATTAAGGACAAGAATTAAAACCAAAACAAAACATGCAGGATAGTTAAGACTTACTGAAAAAATCAAATGGACGTCCACCTTGGTTGGATACTGTTTTTTAAATTTTCACAGATACATGTTCATTATTTTTTGAAATATCTGGACCGAGGCTGCCTTTCTTCCAACGGTTTATCAGGAACCAGTTGTTGCCAACTTTAATTGTTTCGGATTGATTAGGAAAGAATTATGAGAGATAGTAGTAATCAATCCGTCATAATTAGAGTTGCCAAAGAATGGTTCCTGAGGAAGTGCTGGCCGAAAAGCAGCCTCGGTCCAGATATTAAAAAAAATAAGTTTGTTTAAATTCATATTCCTGTTCTGTGGTATCAAATCATTATTTCGATATATACGTATATGATGGACTCTCCCGTCGATTTCGACGCATCAGCGTCTCAAAAACTAATTCCAGTTTCGGTGTTTATGTCTTTCATGGGACCTGAGCCCCACCAGTAACTTGCAGGCGTGATCACAAGCCGTGCACGAAAATATATTCAACGAAATGCCACTTGGTCTGGCAGCTACTTCTTTCCTCTTTTCTCTTGATTCTCTGAGCTCTTGTACTCTTTTCTGATTCAAAAACTGGTAATGCAATGTGACACGTTAATTTCCATAGTTTCCTGTCGGAAGCAATTTGTTCAAAAGTTGACAGTGTAATGTCAGTTGCTGTCAGATTATACTTAAGCTTATCCTTGTACCTCAACAATGGGCAGCCAACACGCCTTTTACCATGCTGAATCTGACCGTACAAAAGTATTTTAGGCATTCTATCGTCACTCATTCTGACGACATGTCCGACCCAACGCCACTGACACTGTATAAGAAAAGTTTCAATACCACTGACACTACACTTTGCAAACAGATCAGCACTGGACACCCTGTCCTTCAGGATATATCCACATACTGTGAGAAGGCAGCGTTTGTGAAACACATCCAACTGCACGACATGTGAGCGGTAAGGGGTCCATGCCTCCGCACCGTACGAGAGAGTTGTCAGAACAACAGCCTTATAAACTCTGATTTTTGTTTCCAAATGCTGATGTTGCATTCGCTATACGATTTACAATATATATATATATATATATATATATATATATATATATATATATATATATATATAAAGTAGCAGTATAGCCCGGCGTTGCTCAGGTGTAATGAAAGCTTTAAAACTAATCCATGGTCCAGGAGCTCAGAGTCAGCCTAAACAATATTTGTGTGAAGTTTGGTGAGAATCGGATAAAAATACAGACAGATAAACAGACACATACACAAACATCTTGCCTTTTATATATATATATATATTATCGATTTTCTGCGTTATTGTAAGAACTGCAACCTTGAAACTTCTGAAAATTGTTTCTTAAGTCTTAAATTGGACCACTCCTTCTATAACCCGATTTTTTCGATTATTGATTTTCGAAATTCATCGGGAGTATCTCGACAGAAAACTTAGCTAAGAACACTGGCAGACGCTTATAGTACAACTGTGTAAATTTTCAAGAAAATCGGTTCAGCCGTTTCGGAGACTATAAGTAACGGACAGAGACACACACACAGGTAAAGTTCTATTTATAAAAAAGTTTATATATATATATATATATATATATATATATATATGAAAATGTACACTATGACAGGAACTCGAAATTGTGACAGTACCAATTATTGTGTGCCTGTGTATGTTCTCTTCTGGAATAGTTTTTGTTAGGTGATTTTGAATTAGAATTTTTCAGCAATTAATTGTACGAATCAGGAATAGTATTTTTTATATTCGTGGGCTACAGCTTGGCAAGTTGATTAAAAGCATCCCCGACCATGTTTATTAGATTTTTGTTTACCGGTAAACAAAATTAGATTTTAATCAATGTCATTCGCTTTTACATTAACGTCGAGGATCTTCAGTGATCATCCATTATTTCAATGAATGCTGTCTGGTTTGTTGAGTATTTTCATTAATTCGTTTACGAGTTGCTATGACTGTCGTCCTGTCTTTCCTGCCAAGAGGGTTATTTAAGGAATTATTATTATGTCATTTTTCATCATATTTCGATTTCTGCTTTGGTCTCACTACCAACCAAGTCTGCGGGGAGACCTAAGGCAGGTCGTGGCGTGTTGTTATGGCTCCATTTCATGTTATTCTATCTTCCCTATCATCCCTAGCATTACATAGATAAAGATTTCCTTAGTGTGTGGGCTGTACTTAATAAGACAATTTTTTGTATATCTCTTAAACTGGGGTTTCCAGGGATTCTTTCAATGTGTTTTTTGTTCCATTTTTTATCATTCCAAGTGCATCTACTATCACTGGCACAACTCTTGTTTTCAATTTCCACATTTTATTATTATTATTATTATTATTATTATTATTATTATTATTATTTCCTTGGGTTTCTTTTGTGTACACAATACTTTCTTGGTACCAACCAGAGACCTAGGGCTAGAAAATATTTCATGACACTTTCACAAAGATGTGAGGCTTGAAATGGCATTGGTAAATATATATAAATGCTTGAATAAAACCTCGTTTAGACTGATCGTCATTCGTGGTTGAGAGGTCTAAGCCGTGCCAGATCACATGGTAGCTTCTCCTATGTGGATAGGGGTCGCAGGTTCGAATCCTGCCGAATGACACACATTTTCGTAATAAATATTCATCGTGAGTCATCAGGCCAGTAGATATAAATATATAATACTGTTTAATTAAAAACAGAATATCTACTTAAATACGAGTATCGATAAAAATTAATGTTCAAACAAATCAATTCATATATATATACTACCGACCATAGTTATTAGGCCACCTCAATTTAAACTGGATAATTCTAGATAAAAATAGAATGGTTCTTTTGTGATTATTGCTCTGCAAAATTTTAAAGCCAGGAAGCCTTTGCTTCGTCTATCCAATAAGTAGAAGAGACCAACAGAAAGCACAAAAACTGGACACCAGAACAGTTCATTTGATGCACACGTTATTGTGCAGTAGTAACAAAAGAACTATTCTATTTTCATTTAGAATTATCCACTTGGCAATAAATACTAAAAATAGTATGAAATACATCATTTAAAAAAAACAAACAGTGGTGGTCTAATAATTATGGCCGGCGGTATATATATATATATTAATTCCTGGTCACAACCAGAGACCTATGCTCAGAAATAGCTTTATGGCATTTTCCACTGATCATATTTTCAAAAAAGCATTATTATTATAACTGGGTTTCTGGATTATACATATTTTCTTCCAGGTTTCAAACCAAAGAATTAAGGCCAGAAATGACTTCATAAAACTAATATATACATAGTCATCCGCAGACAGATCTGTTTCGTTTTATCACAGCTCATCCGTACAGTTAGATTCCGATTGCTACACAACCCAGTATCGAAACCCGACCGATTTGGCGTCAGTCGGCGACTCTACCCCTGGGCCACAGGACTTTCGGCGGAAGAATGCCGTCTTTTTAGCGCATATCATATTATGCGCCCAATAGCTAGCGTGATCAAATTCATTTTTACTGAATGAGCGATGCGTACACGCTAGAGTGGCTATTGTTTTTCAAAGTTTACCTTTCTTCTAGAGTGCTCAATCAGGGTGTGAGAGCGTAATTATATATATCATTATTATTATTATTATTATTATTATTATTATTGTTATTTTTATTATTTCCTTGATTTTCTGTTGTATACACATTTGGATATGCGTTGTGGTGCTGTTGACACCGACTTGAAACGAGAAATCAGGGAGCCGAGTTCGAATTCAAGTTGAATTCTTTGCATTCACTTACTCGCAAATACTTCCCTCCAGTTATGGGTTAAATAACAGGACAGATTGGGTTCTATAGCCTTGGCTAGCAACCTGTCTACCACAAAAAGCAATGGCAACCTACTGTCGAATAATATTTTGCCCAGTCAGTCATGGCTTATTCGAGACATGATCGCCCAAAGCGTGTATTACGTATGGCACATAATAGACTGACACACTTATTATCTGGTCTCGAGATGAAACTTAATGTCATAATAGGTTTCATGACATCTTCCACAATCATAGCGATGCTTATATTCAGTAGCTGCTGTCACTGGGAAACCTCATGTAAGATGGATAATTTTTTCAAAGACATAGGTTAAAAAAGATGGTTTCATATTTTTCCCAAAGGTTTTGGCGTGTTATTGAATGCAACAAAATTGCCTACGCAAAAATAATAACTCAAAATAGATTTAACTAAAAATTGCGTGTATGAAATGATCTCTCTCTCTCTCTCTCTCTATATATATATATATATATAGAGAGAGAGAGAGAGAGAGGGAGAGTAGGTTTTCTATATATATATATATATATATATATATATATATATAAAAACTACTCTCTCTCTATATATATATATATAGATAGAGAGAGAGAGAGAGAGTAGTTTTTCATATATATATATATATATATGAAAAACTACTAAAATGTATTTTCTGATAGTATTTATTTATTTCTATTATTATTTATATAGATTTGATATTTCAGACCGGCCTCGGCCTTTCATGATGAAAGACTGAGACTGGTCTGAAATATCAAATATATATATATATATAATAGAAATAAATGAATACTGTCAAAAACATATACATTTATAACCTTTTAGTAGTTTTTCCTACACATATTAAGGCAGTATACGTGGATTATCATTATGCTATATATATATATATATATATATATATATATATATATATATATATATATACATAGATAGATAGATTGTGATCTGCAGACAGATCTGTTTTGCTGTATCACAGCTCATCAGTACGGTTAGACTCGAATTGCTTTTTAACCCAGGATTGAAACCCGGCCGAATTGGCGTCAGTCGGCGATTCTAACTCTGAGCTATATAATAAAGTTTTGTAATTTGCTTGAAGCATTGTTTATAATAGGTATATGGTTATGTTTTGAAGGCTGTCACAATGCGTTTAGTAAAATAAAGGAAGGTAATGAAGTTTTTGGGTATTACCTATTTATTATAAATTGATATTTCGAGATCAAAATCTCATCTTCAGGATGACAGAGAAGCGTATCTTTGTCTGAGTGAATTCCTGGTCTTTCAGGATACGTTATTTCATGGTAAATCGGAAATATAGGCCTATATCAAGAGAACCATCTACATCTTCCGTCTTTATTGTGCAAAGGTTTTTATTCGAATGAAATTCACAAAGACCGCAAGAAAAAAAACAATAAAAATAACGTTCAATCCCTTAAAAGAGAAAATTTAAGAAAAAATACAACATTACATCAATTCGGCGAACACACACACACATATTCATACATTAGCATATATATACGCAACATATAATCAGAGGACACGCGTAGAGGCGGATGTCAACAAAAGTTCAAAGATACATCTCAGTCTGTCAGTTAGACTGCTGACCCATAGATTTGGGTGAGAGAGAGCGAGAGAGAGAGAGACAGACAGACAGACAGACAGAGAGAGCTTAATCGAAAAGGGAAGAAGAAGAAAGAAGAAAAGAATAAATTTAAAGTGAATTTCTTCTTACAGAATCTGACGTACGTGTTTGCAAAACAAACGCACCCCCCCCCACACACACACAACTACACACACGTACGTACACACGCAAACACAGACTTATAAATATATATTATTATTTAAATAGCACATATACAAATAAGGATTATTATCAAAAATCTGGTGTGGGCGACAAAGCTAACCTTGCAGCCGAGGCTGAAAAGGACCTCCAATCTGTAGTGGACTGGGGTAAGAAATGGCTTGTAAATTTTAATGCTTCTAAAACGAAGCTACTATCAATTAATCATCATAGACAATCGCACCTACCTCCTATTAGCATGGACCAGGCTTGCCTCCCAGAAAGCAAAACACTACGCCACCTTGGTCTCACACTTTCAGCGGACCTCAAGTGGAATGACTATATCGAATCCATTGCTAAATCCGCTGCTATGAAAGTCGGTTCTCTGTGCAGGGTCCGGAGGTTTTTTCCGTCTGAATCTATCCTGCACATTTATAGATCTACCATCCGCCCGTGCATTGAATACTGTTGCCACATCTGGTTGGATGCCCCTGCTATTCTCTCGACAAGGTACATCGGAGAGTCTGTAATGTGATCGATACCGACTTAGCAGACCGCCTGCAGTCTCTCTCTCTCACCGGCGCGACGTGGCTTCCCTGTGTCTCTTCTTTCACGGCTTCTGCTTCGATGAACTTAGATCACTGGTGCCCCCTAGGTTCGAATTTGCACGAGATACTAGATTAGCAACTAGATCCCACCCTTCTACAGTGAAACCGATAAAATGCAACCGCAACTTCTACTCCAACAGTTTCTTTCCTCGCACTTCCAGACTGTGGAATTCCCTCCCACATGACTGCTTCCCCGACGGCTACAATCTCCAGGAGTTTAAATGTAAGGTCAATAGACAGCTCCTATCAAACTAACTCGCTTCCATTCTTTCAAACACTCTTCCCACCCAACCAACTATCTATCACCCCACTTCTGACATTTCCTATATCTAACCACTCTTTCTATTTAACCTACCCCTATGTAGCCCTAAGCGCAATAGTGGCAGTGGAATGCCTTGCTTGGGGTGAAATGATTAAAAAAAATAAAAGAAAATATACGTGCACACATAAAGCAATATTTACGGGTTTTAGTCAAACTTGGAATCTGTTCGCTTCTTGGAGTTTGGAAAAATGGAGTCGTCTTTCCTTGGAGTAGAAATGCATTAAATTATAATAATGCTTGATTGATGCGTGAAACCCGATAAATGAACGAAAATCGAAGAACACAAAAAGAAAGATAGCATTCTTTCTTCATTTTTCTCTTTAATTTTTTTCTGATAAAGCTTTAATAAAAGTAAAACATGCTAAATTTCCTATTTGTTCTTTATCTTACCATATATTTCTTTCTTCTTTTTATCCATGCCTCATACACTGATGAAGCTTAAATAAAAGGGAAACATGTTAAATTGATAAATGTTTTCTATTTTTTTTACCTTATCATATATTTCATTTTTTCCATATCCCATTCTCTGATGAAGCTTTAATAAAAGTGAAACCTGTTAGATTGATAAACGTTTCCTATTTGTTCTTTATCTTATCATATATTTCTTTCTTCTTTTTCTCCATAAATCATTCTCTGATGAAGCTTTAATAAAAGTGAAACATGTTAGATTGATAAACGTTTTCTATTTGTTCTTTATCTTATCATATATTTTTCTTCTTTTTCTCCATATCTCATTCTCTGATGAAGACTTAATAAAAGTGAAACATGTTAGATTGATAAACGTTTCCTATTTGTTCTTTATCTTATCATATATTTCTATCTTCTCTTTACTTTGTATCTCATTCCCTGATGAAGACTTAATAAAGGGTAATAGGTTAGATTGATTGACGTTTTCTTTTTTTTGTTCTTTATCTTACCATATATTTCTTTCTTTCTTTTTTCTCCATATCACATTCTCTGATGAAGCTTTAAAAATACTGAAACATGTTAGATTGATAAAAGTTTTCTATTTGTTTTGTATTTCGTCATATATATATATATATGTTGCTGAGGTGATGTGTTATCCCCTGTGGGGATTTCATATCGAAATGGTCATTCAACATCCTTGAATTAATCATATTTAATTTATATATATATATATATATATATATATATATATATATATATATATATATGACTAAATACAATTACAGCACACACAACGAGCAAGCACCACCAGATAAATCAGACAGATAAGACAACAGCAATGAAACTGATATTCTTTGACCGGTCAAAGTCACATCAACTCCCAGATCCTACGAACTGATTCCATCAGACAAATAAAAACCCCAACTTGAATACACACACACACACACACACACACACACACACACACACACCATTATTCCATAAAAAAAACAACTAATTGGAGTAGATAGATCTATCTAATTGGAGTAAATAGATCTATCTAATTGGAGTAAATAGATCTATCTATCGCCCGGTTCACACTCCACCCATGTCTATTGAACAGGCTAAGAGACTCATCTCTTGTTCCCTGTTTAGGATGTGGTTTCCGGCTTTTTCTTTTCCAATCTTCTGACTTTGTTTTTTTTTTTTTTTCAATTTGAGTAGATAGATCTATCTATCGCCCGGTTCACACTCCACCCATGTCTATTGAACAGGTTAAGGAGCTCATCCCTTGTTCCCTGTTTAGGATGTGGTTTCCGGTTTTCTCTTTTCCAATCTTCTCACTATTACGTAGCCCCCTGCACATCAGTGGCGTTACCGCCTTGCTCGGGGTGATACGATTAAAAAAAACAAACTAGAAGACACATAGATACACACTCGCACACACACACACACACACACACACACACACACACACATACATACACGTACACATGTACAGCAGCACTTGATAAAGCAAGCCATTCATAGATGGGCAGCTAAAAAGCACGGACATTTTGAGGATTTCTCTGCCATTCTGATGATGAGATTATAGTGTCGAAATATCAATAATATTAAACAGGTCATACAAACACCTCCCGGCCTTCCTTTATTTCATTCAACGCACTGTGACAGCCTTCAATACATAACACACACACACACACACACACACACACACACACACACACACACACACACACACACACACATATATATATATATATATATATATATATATATATATTTAAACCCGAGGAACCTTTCGGCCAACTCTTATCAAGGGTTCTCGTTGGCTTTAATTTTAAGGGAATTAAGGAAAAGGACAGGGCAAAATAAATTACTTACAATGTTGGGAGATGATGGAACTCGTTTAAAAATAAATTTATTGAAAAAAAAACACATAAAATGTAGGGGGGTGTACACATGTAATTCCACAAGAGTGTTTAAAAGTGAAAAAATGTTACACTCACAGACTCACCAGCAATTGTAGGGAGCGTAAAAACCGCTCTTTCTGTCTCCACAGGCTCGGCTGATGAATTTTCAAGCAAATTGCTTCCAAATTACGAAGATGATGTGTAGACCAAGCGCTGTGCAAAACAGTAAACCTCATATGCTCCATTGTATATAAATTTAAAGGCTGTTGTGATGCGGCATACATAGGACGTACCGATGTGAGGTTGGAGACGCGGGTTTCACAACACGTCCCCGCTAATATACGTTCCAGTGGCTCTCTCAGACCTATAAGAACAACACAATCTGTTCTGGGTTCCACTATTAGCCGACATCTTTTGGACAATCAAGTGTGTGCCTCGACATATGAGGACAGCTGGTGTACTGTCTTGCACAGCGCTCGGTCTACACATCATCTTCGTATTTTGGAAGCAATTTGCTTGAAAATTCAACAGCCGAGCCTGTGCAGACAGAAAGAGCGGTTTTTACGCTCCTTAAAATTGCTGGTGAGTCTGTGAGTGTAACATTTTTTCACTTTTAAACACTTTTGTGGAATTGTATGTGTACACCCCCCTACATTTTATGTGTTTTTTCTTCAATAAATTTATTTTTAAATGAGTTCCATCATCTCCCAGCATTTTAAGTAATTTGTTTTGCCTTGTCCTTTTCCTTAATTCCCTTAAAATTAAAGCCAACGAGAACCCTTGATAAGAGTTGGCCGAAAGGTTCCTCGGGTTTAAATAATATGACGTCTGTTCATTTTAAAGCCATTAGTAATTTCTGTGGGTACAAATCGTTATATATATATACATTTCACTCTTCCTGATATATCATTCTCTGATGAACTTTAATAACGGTGAAACCTGTTAGATTGCTAAAGATTTCGTTTTTGTTCTTTTCTTATCACATAATATAATTGTATAACTGTCTTATTAATGATAATGTACATTTGTCTCTTTCTTTCTAGCTAATCTTTTCATTATTTCTCAGCTTGATTGAATTCTTTTCTTTAGGAGACTTTATCGTTCTGCTTGTCAGCAATTAACATTGTTTTGATTAAGTGGTCAGTTAATTACTATTTTCACACAATGATCAGAAGCCGTCAGGTATTGTAACTAATTTGTTTTCTTTAGCTCTGAGATTGCAAAATGGACGTCATTCAACGAGTCAATATGAGTTTGGGAGAAAAAAATAAAAGCACTGAAGACAATTGCAACAGCATGAAATAAAACGTGTAATATAATAAAATCAATCAAAGTCGATTTTATAAATTTCACACACGCGCACACATAACGATAATTTGTGTTTTGTTATATTATTTGTATTTTCGTCTAAGAATTTCGTTATTTGAACTTGAATTTTAAGAAAGTCGTATTGAAAAAATATTCTGCATCTCTTCTTATTCTTCTGTGCCCTGTCCCTTCAGGACGTAAGCGATCATGACTTTTCACATCTCCCTATTGTTGGTGGCTCTTAGCACGCCTTCTGTTACACCATGAAACCCTCGTTCAATAATCCACCTGATTAGGTCCTTCAATACGAAAGTCATTCAATAAATAAGGTGAATTTTTTGGTATAAAGACTTTTAATACAGACAGAAGCTTACTGTTTTGAAAGTTTTTCCTTTACTTCATTTGCAAAGGGATTTTTTTTTCAGATTAAAAATAAAACCTTTGAGAGTTTTGGAAATTAACAAAGATGGCCGACCAAGAAGCTTGCTCCAGGATTGAACAGAGGTCAGTTAACAGGTTTTTGGTTGCTGAAGGGTGTTAACAAGTTGAAATTCATAGGCGAATGTCAACTGTGTATGGTGCCACATGTTTCATCCCAAGAAAATGTCTACAAGTGGGCTACATTGTTTAAAGAATGATGGAGCAGTGTTGAGGTTGAAGACAGGCGTGGAAGGCATACAGAAGTGAGGTCCCCTGAGGTGATGGAATCAGTCAATGACCTCATTCAGTCTGACAGTTTGAAAGTGACGATGAAATCAAAAGTTCTGTCAGTGATTGGCTGAGACATCAGTTCAAACGTTTTTACGCTGAGGGAAGATGGAAGCTTGTGTTCAGATGGGAGGAGTGTGTGACACTGCTGGGAGATTACGTTGAAAAAAAGTAAGCTTCTATCTGTATTAGAAGTCCTTATACCAAGAAATTTAACTTATTTATTGAATGATCTTCGTATGTTATCTACTGTTTTCTCTTGTCTCTTTTGTCCTCTATCTGGCCTGTTCGTATCATGTTCTCCAAGTTCTCTTTCCTCACTGCATGTCCCAAGCACCTCAGCTGTCTCCTGATGCTTAATATTAATTTCCTTTTTGTTTCCATCATTTCTAAGACCTCATCATTGAAAACATGCTCGATCCGTGATATTCGCAGCATTCTTCTGTAGAACCACATTTCAGCTGCTTCAAGTTTTTCCAACATCTTTGAAGATATTGTCCAGCATTCACTGCCATATTGAAGAACTGACAACACATAGCAATCCAGTACATTCTTCTTTGTTTCTAGTGAAATTGTCCTGTTTCTTAATACTTTACTTAACTTCTGGAATGCTTCTTTCGCCATGCCAATTCGCCTTCGGATCTCTGTGTCATACTTTCCGTCTTCACTTTCCAGGTATTTAAATTTTTGTACCTGCTTGATTCTCGTCTCCCAGACCTTTATTTGGCATATTGGGCTGCCCTTTTTACTGAAGACCATGTATTTGGTTTTCTTGCAGTTTATTTGTAGTCCTTTCTTGTCTCTCTTTTCAGCTACCTTTTCTAAGAGGTCTTGTGGTTTCCTTTCCGTGTCTGCTATCAGCACTGTATCATCTGCGTACCTTAGATTGTTTAAATTGAATACTTTTTCTTCGAAAAATAGTATTTTCTCAGAAGTTTATTTTTACCCGCAAAAGAAAATAAATATTCCTGAAAGATTTAGATATGATCATGCCGGAAAATATTATTTTGTATTAAGTTAATACAGGGTGCGATGTATGAATAGTCGTCAAATTACACAAAAATTAAAATAACACTAACATTTCCACAGAGATACAGTGTGTCTATAAATTAATTTGCAAAATGTTATAGCTTTGTTTTGTATTTGCGATAGAAATAATTCAGGAATACGAGGAATGTTGTTAGTAGGAATCAATATATACAATCTTTAGTAAAGATGTATATTCAGGTAATGAGTCTATATTCTTACTAACCAACTAGCAGGGTTACAACTACTCAACTGAACAATTCATCTCAACCCTGCTCTCTGTATAGACAGGGTTATATGTACACATTAGACGAGTTCATTCTTGTATCAACAAAGGAGTGATCCTCAGCACCTTCCCTCCCTAGCTTATTTTTCGGATGGGTTAGTAATTTTTCGCTTGGGATCTATCATTAATGGGTCCGTGAACTTTTCAGTTTTCTGTTGGTTCTTCTGATTTCTGTATTAGTTTGAGGTTTCTGTTTGTCGAAGGCTTCGAAAATGTCTTTCATAGTCTCCTCACATTCTAAAGGTGAGGAGCTTGGTTCTTCACTTCTTTTTCGAATTTGATTAACGTGCCTTCGATGTGTAAATTTTACTCCTTTTATAGTGTACATCACGTTTCCTATTCTGTTTACAATTGTTCCCGGTTCCCAATACGCCATGTTATATTTTAATATTCTGAAGTACACTCGCTCACCGGCTTTGAACGATCTTTTCATAATTTTCAGGTGTATTCCGGGTTTTGTTTTTGCCTGGTAGCAATTTATCGAAAACCGATCGAATCTTTCACGTGAACTTGACCACAGCAGGTGAAAGTCCTGATGGTGTGTTTTCGGTTGATGTAATTCGGTAGACTTGCAGAAATTGCTGTAACGCTTTTTCTGATGGTGCATCTCCAGCTTCTTTAAGAGTACCCACGAATCTTTTGGCTAAACCATTCGGCCGTGGGTGATAGGCTGCTGTTTTTATATGTTTTATTTGGTACGTTTCACAAAATTCTTGAAAATCACTTGAAGTAAATTTCGAAGTATTGTCCGTTACTAAACAGTCTACAACACCAAACCTAGCCAATAGCTCATATAAACAGTTTATGGTGTTGTCTGCTGTTGGATGTTTATATGGGAAAACTTCAGGCCATTTACTGAAACTGTCTACTTAAATAGTAGTAGCCGTCGATAGGTCCTTGCATAGTCCGCATGTAATCTTGACGAAGGTTTGTCCGCCTTTAGGCATGATTTCTTTATGATAGGTGGTGACTTTGGTGCCGCCGAGCAGCCCTTACATTTTTTTACCATCTGCGCAATATTATCCATGTTTGGCCAGTATACATAGCTTCTCATAAGTGCTTTCATGAGGTTCTTTCCCGAATGTTCGAAATGAAAATCTTTGAAAATTCTGCTTTTTAGAGACTTTGGTATCACGACCCTTTCATTGTATAGAAGGACATTGTCGCAAATTGAGAAACTGTCTGCCAAGTTGGTGTCTTTGTTTCCTATTTTTTCTTTGTGGTGTTTATAAATTCGTCTGTTTCTGTGTTTCTTTTTATTTCTAATAGTGTAACCGTTAATTCTTTCACCGTATTACTTAATACTTTGCTGATTTCGTCCTCGGCTCTCAGCACCGTTATCACCGAGTCTTTTAAGGGTTCACTTTTCATAGGTATCAGCCTCGATATACTATCTGCGTGTCCTGTCTTTTTCGATGGTATAAATTCTAATTTGTAACGAGTCTATTTTTTCAATTGTGGTGAACGGTACGTTTCTCCTTTTTCTAAATATAGGTTGAGCATTCTGTTTAAGCTCAATTTTCGCTTCAAATTTGTTGCAAATACTTGGAATAACCTCTGGGAATTGTTTGTACAATTCTTCCTTCAGTTTTGTGGCTGCTTTCCTGCATGCTGGAAATTCTCTTCAGTCGTTCGTGTATTTAAGAATTGTGGTGAACCCTCGGACCCATCCAACTATTGCCCTATCAGTCTTCTACCGATAGTCGGGAAAGTATTCGAGGCTATAATCAATGCTGAAATAGTTCATCATCTCACCGCCCACAATCTGTTCTCCGACAGGCAATATGGATTCCGCTTTGCCAGGTCCACGGCCGACCTGCTAACAACCGTAATGGAGTACATGCTACAGGCCCTTGATGAGTTTGACGAGGCTCGCGCGGGTGCTCTGGGCATCTCCAAGGCTTTCGACAGGGTTTGGCACTCTGGCCTCCTATGCAAACTACGCGGTTATGGTATTACCGGTCGCCTGCTTGACTTAATCCAATCTTTCTTAAATAACCGCAAAATGAAGGTCGTTCTGAATGGGCGTGCCTCTTCGTCCTGCAGCACGAATGCTGGTGTCCCACAGGGCTCTATCCTGGGCCCGATGCTCTTCCTTATTTTCATCAAAGACCTCCAAAATGAGGTAGTTTGGGTAAGTTAGGTAGCTAAATATTAGGTGTGATGTGGTCCTAGAAATTGTCTAACAGCCATGACTGATTTCACCTGCTCTATGGCATGGTGCAGAGTCCTGTTGCCAAACATAGAGTCTTCCAGCAGCCACCCTCTTGACCCAGGCCAAGGCACTTGATATAGGCCTTAGAGTTGAGTTTGAGGCCCTGTGGGAAGATGAATGGAGACATAACGTCGCCATCACTAATGATTAGTCCAAATATCTTCGTAATCACCATTAGACTCATTCAACACTTTCTGAATTCTCTGCATTGTCCTCCGATTAACACCCAAACACTAAAATATTCGTATTAGAGCTTCTGATGAGAATGACAAGCATACAGTATACATTTTAAATTTATGGTGAAATGAATTATTTCTTGGGGATTTTTTTTCTTAATGATGCAACGCAACTGACCCTACTATATTCTGCAATCGACAAAATAAAATAAAAAACGCGCTTTACAGGATAGAAAAGTTTATCCATCGTATAATGTTCTTGCTACAAGTTTAGAATTTACACGAACCTAGTGGATGTAATTTCAGAGTAATGCCTATCGACCATCACGCCCATGATGCGGGAAGTAATATTTATAAAATATACGAGGGTCATTCAATAAATAAGGATTTGTCTATGATGACCTTGCCTACTCGAAAGCCTCACATTGCAGCCCAAACGGTACAGACCATCAACGAGCTGGGCTGGGAACAGCTCCCTCATCCCCCTTACAGCCGAGACCTTGCCCCTTCAGACTTTCACACGCTTGGTCCCTTGAAAGCGTTCAAGAGAGGCACGAAGTTTGAAAGTGACGGTGAGGGCAAAAGTGCTGTCAGCGAGACATCAGTCCAAAGATTTCTACGCTGAGGGAATACGGAAGCTTGTGCACAGATGGGAAAAGTGTGTGACACTCCTGGGAGACTCAGTCAGTTAAGTGCCATACGCGAAACACGCTTGGGCGATCATGTCTCGAAAGAGACATGACTGACTGGGCAGAAGACTTTCTATCCTGTTCTTTAAACTATAGCTGAAGGGAGAAGAGACAGATGTATTAGTAATTAGTGGGGGATCAGTTTATTACTTCATAACAAAAGAAAACCGATCCCCCATTTATACCCAGTAGAAGCTTTACTTATGTTTCCAACTATTATCTTCAGTCAGTCAGTTAATTGCCATACGTGATACACACTTGGGCAATCATGTCTCGAAAGAGACATAACTGACTGGGCAGAAGATTATCCTGCAGTAGTTTGCCATTGCTTTCTGCGGTAGATTGGTTGCCAGCCAAGGCTATAGAACCCAATCTGTCCTGTTATTTAACCCATAACTAAAAGGAAGAGACGGATTAATACCTTTCCCAAGGTTATTTGCGCGTAAGTGAATGCAATGAATTCAACTGGAATTTGAACTCGGCAATGGCAACCTACTGCGGGATAATCTTCTGTCCAGTCAGTCATGTCTCTTTCGAGACATGATCTCTCAAGCGTGTTTCACGTATGGCACTTAACTGACTGAGTAGACACGACATGTTCCCTCCCTATATCTTTTCTGTAATATGTTCGTTATAATTGTTCCAATAAGCTCTTAGCTATGGTACCTACATTTTTTTTTATAAATACTTTCATAGTAACCTAGACTTATTGGATTTAAGAGCAGTACTATACTGGCGTCAAGATCTCATTAAATTACAGTTGAGCTGTCTAAATGTAATGTTAAATTCTATGCTAACTGCTTCCTTTCTCCCAATCCTCGCTCGAAGAACATTCTTTCGAGCCGTCGTTAATCTCCAAACATTTAAATGCAAAGTCAATTGCTATCGACGGTCTTCCTGATTACTCTTTTTTATTCCAAATCATTATTAACGTCTCTCTTTCTAATTCTTTCATACCTGGTAACCCCTTGTGTTTTAGTGACTTCACAGCCTGGCTTAGGGGAGAATCGATTAAGAAATGTTTTCCGTGATAATACCTACTCGATTTATTTAATTTTATTCCCATCTAACCAAGGAATAGGTTTCTCATTAAAGGCAAACTACACCTTTCCTTACTCTCCCAATAAATGAATAACGGTTTGTCTGCGATCACTCAGAATATTAATTTAACCATGATTAGATTTTCTAGTTAATGAATTCTCTTATTAATTCTTTCTTTTTTTGGCTTTTAGCCGAAGATATTCATGTTCTTATCTCCACAAATCCTTTTGCTCGCTAAATTGTTGATGAAAAACTTGATCAGAAATTCTCATATTCTTTCTCTAGAGAAATTATTTTATCGAAAGAACAGAACAAAACTAGTCTGTTAGGTATTTAATTTCCCATTGTCCATGAAGCGAGTAATTATTTTAGCTGAGTATACATTTTTTGTTTAGTATACATTATTGGCTTTGTCTGAAGTATGTTAAATTAACTATATTGAACTTTTTTTGCACTGTTCGGACTGTTGAGCATTCATCGTTTTTTATTTGTTAAATATGTAGTTAATTAGTTCACGCATCAATTTTTTATTATTTCATCTATTTATTTTTTCTAAAGTATGTTAAATTAACTACACTGAACATTATTTACACTGTTCGTACTGTTGTACTCATCTTTATTACCATATTAATAACGTTTCGACCGTTGTACGCTCCGGTCTTTTTCAGGAGCTAGGCATTTTAAACCGTACTCTTTATTTCGATCACTGGGATACATCATTCTTATTCTATCTGTTATGTCACTTCCGGATACTATGTGGTTATCTTCATTGAATAAAATTCTCTAAGCCTCACTCAAGGATGCATTTGAGAAACTGAGTAGAGTATGAAGAGACAGGAAAATTTCATTAGAAACAAAGATGAGAGTACTGGATTGCAATGTGATACTTGTTCTTCAATATAGGAGTGATAGCTGGATAATATCATAAAAGATGAAGGAAAAACTTGAAGCAACTGAAATGTGGTTCTACAGAAGTATACTGGATATAAAGTGGGGTATCAGTTCCATATAACAATCAATATATAAACTGACCCCTCATTTTGTGGTCACAGCAGTTTCTATACATTTATATTCTTGAGACCAAAAGCACAAGAATGCATTCCAGGAGCTGAGAAGAGTATCAAGGAACAGGAAAATTTCGTTAGAAACAAGGAAGTGAGTATTGGATTGCTACGTGATGTCCGTCCTTCAATATGCCAGTGAATGCTGGACAAGGAAAAACTTGAAGCAACTGAAATGTGGTTCTACAGAAGTATACTGGATATAAAGTGGGAGATCAGTTACATATTACAATCACTATATAAACTGACCCCTCACATTGTTGTCACAGCAGTTTCTATACATTTATATTCTTGAGATCCAAAATCACAAGAATGCATTTCAGGAGCTGAGAAGAGTATTAAGAAACAGGACAATTTCGCTAGAAACAAAAAAGAGCGTACGGGATTGCTATGCGATGCTTTTTCTTCAATATGGCAGTGAATGCTGGACAATCTCATAAAAGATGAAGTAAAAACCTGAAGCCACCGATATATGGTTCTACAGAAGGATGCTGAGGATACCATGGACTGAATAAGTGAGCAACAATGAGGTTTTGCAGAGGATGGGAACGAAAAGGAAACTAATATTTGACATCAGGAAAAGACAACTGAAATTCCTGGGACATTAATGAGGAAAGTGAGCTTGGAGAATCTGTTAATCATTTCACTCCCATCAAGGCATTCTACTGCCACTGTTGCGCAGGGGGTTACATAGCGACAATTGATGAGAAAGAAGGGATAGTTATAGGAAATATCAGGAGGAGGGTAATAGACGGATGAGGATAACGAAAATGGGGGTGGAGTAGATGTAAAAAGAGCTTGAGAGAATGGATGCAAGTTAGTGTGATAGAAGATGTCTATTGACCTTATATTTAAATTTCTGGAGATTGTAGCTGCCGGTGAAACAAGTATATGGAAGGGAATTCCACAGGCAGGAGGTGCGATAAAAGAAGCTGTTAGAGTAGAAATTGCGGTTATGTTTTATCGGTTTCATTGTAAAAAAGTGGTGCCTATTTGCTGATCTAGTAGCTCGTGTAAATTAATACTTAGGGGGTACCAGTGAGCTAAGTTCATTGGAGCAGTAGTCGTGAAATTATTTATAGAAGAGGCACACGGAAGCCACGTCACGCCGGTGCGTTAACGACTGCAACCGAGCTGCCAAGTTGGTATCGATCACATTACAGATTCTCCGTTGGATTTTGTCAAAAACCCTGAGGTGAATAGCAGGGGCACCGGACCAGATGTGGCAGCAGTGTTCAATACACGGGCAAAGAGAGACAGGGGAAAACAACGCGTAACATACTCCAAGAGCTTGAAAAAATGGATAACGGTGTGGCGTCAACAGGAGAAAGCGAGCTAAGAGTCACTAGGGATAGGAAGATGTGGAAGAACATGATCGCCTACGTCCTGAAGAGACACGCATAAAAGAAGAGGAAGTTGAACGTTTCGTACTGATATAAAATTGCTGAAATAGTTAATAATAATATTGCGATTTATACCATCTACGTGTTTCGGATTGTTTCAGATTGTTTCCTGATTTCTCGCCTGAATGTTGCACATATACAAGTCAGTTATTCACCCGTGCATTAAATACTGTTATCATATCTGTTTAAACGTCCCTGCTATTCATTTCAGGGATTTCGACAAGATCAAGAGCAGAAACTGCAATGTAATCTGTCTCGACATCACAGAATATGGAGCCTCTTCAAGAATCTGCCAACTTCCTAAATTCAGCTTTTGGTAAGGTTGGGATGTCATCTCTTAATGTAGCAACCATAAAAATATCACTGACCTTGGAAGATAAACCCTTCTTACTACATGCTGTAAACCTGTTTAAAGGGTCACAAATAAAAACAGGAACACAGTATTAGTGTAAACAATTGTATTAACAAAATAACGGGTAAAGGTACAATATGCCAGATTGTTTCTCTAGCTGACGAGCAAGAGGTGTTGGATATCAAAGTCTCTGTTCGGTAAGTCACTCAACGGGTGTCTGACTCATACCAGACTGGTGCTCTCCAGGTGATTACTATTCACATGGTATTTATGCAGGTTGAGTTAGTCCATTATAATGTTAATAGGCAGGTCCGCCACAACACTACAGATAAAATATAATATTACGGTGCCAAATATTGTCTGTTATCAAAAGTAGATGTTGAAGTTTGCAGTCAGTTTATCTGGAACTTCTCAGCTGACGCAATTACCAGAAAGAAACAAAAACATTATTAAGCAAAAGCGTTGAAAGGAACGCATACTAGATTTAATAGTTTTAGCAGTATTTCTTTATAGACAACCTATCAACTTTCAGCCCACCGACGTAGATGGAAAAATGTAGTTATTAACAGGTGTTGATATAAATAAATTCACGATTGCATAAATCCAGCACCAGTCTTTTATATGTCAGTCTATGAAGTTTTCTGTCCTCCCTCATATCGTGAAACAAAGAAGGCAGTTCTTATTAAAAAGATCTGAAACTAGTGGGTGCAAAATTTCACATCTCTAACCTCACTCGTTCATAGATAGCCTATGAGCTTTTCTGTTCTTCCTAGTATCGTGAAACAAACAAGGCAGTCCTTATTAAAAAGATCCGAAACTAATGGGTGCAAAATTTCACATCTCTAACCTCACTCCTTCATAGATAGCCTATGAACCTTTCTGTTCTTCCTAGAATCGTGAAACAAACAAGGCAGTCCTTATTAAAATGATCCGAAACTAATGGGTGCAAAATTTCACATCTCTAACCTCACTCCTTCATAGATAGCCTATGAACCTTTCTGTCGTTCCTAGTATCGTGAAACAAACAAGGCAGTCCTTATTAAAATGATCCGAAACTAATGGGTGCAAAACTTCACATCTCTAACCTCACTCCTCCATAGATAGCCTATGAACCTTTCTGTTCTTCCTAGTATCGTGAAACAAACAAGGCAGTCCTTATTAAAAAGATCCGAAACTAATGGGTGCAAAATTTCACATCTCTAACCTCACTCCTTCATAGTTAGCCTATGAGCTTTTCTGTTCTTCCTAGTATCGTGAAACAAACAAGGCAGTCCTTATTAAAAAGATCCGAAACTAATGGGTGCAAAATTTCACATCTCTAACCTCACTCCTTCATAGATAGCCTATGAGCTTTTCTGTTCTTCCTAGTATCGTGAAACAAACAAGGCAGTCCTTATTAAAAAGATCCGAAACTAATGGGTGCAAAATTTCACATCTCTAACCTCACTCCTTCATAGATAGCCTATGAACCTTTCTGTTCTTCCTAGTATCGTGAAACAAACAAAGCAGTCCTTATTAAAAAGATCCGAAACTAATGGGTGCAAAATTTCACATCTCTAACCTCACTCCTTCATAGATAGCCTATGAACCTTTCTGTTCTTCCTAGTATCGTGACAAACAAACAAGGCAGTCCTTATTAAAAAGATCTGAAACTAATTGGTGCAAAATTTCACATCTCTAACCTCACTCCTTCATATTTAGCCTATGAACTTTTCTGTCCTTCCTCGTATCTTGAAACAAACAAGGCAGTCCTTATTAAAAAGATCCGAAACTAATGGGTGCAAAATTTCACATCTCTAACCTCACTCCTTCATAGATAGCCTATGAACCTTTCTGTTCTTCCTAGTATCGTGAAACAAACAAGGCAGTCCTTATTAAAAAGATCCGAAACTAATGGGTGCAAAATTTCACATCTCTAACCTCACTCCTTCATAGATATCCTATGAACCTTTCTGTTCTTCCTAGTATCGTGAAACAAACAAGGCAGTCCTTATTAAAATGATCCGAAACTAATGGGTGCAAAATTTCACATCTCTAACCTCACTCCTTCATAGATAGCCTATGAACCTTTCTGTTCTTCCTAGTATCGTTAAACAAACAAGGCAGTCCTTGGTTAAAAAGATCCGAAACTAATGGGTGCAAAATTTCACATCTCTAACCTCACTCCTTCAGTTAGCCTATGAGCTTTTCTGTTCTTCCTAGTATCGTGAAACAAATAAGGCAGTCCTTATTAAAAAGATCCGAAACTAATGGGTGCAAAATTTCACATCTCTAACCTCACCTCCTTCATAGATAGCCTATGAACCTTTCTGTTCTTCCTAGTATCGTGAAACAAAACAAGGCAGTCTCTGCCAAAAGGATCCGAAACTAATGGGTGCAAAATTTCACATCTCTAACCTCACTCCTTCATAGATAGCCTATGAACCTTTCTGTTCTTCCTAGTATCGTGAAACAAACAAGGCAGTCCATAAAAAGATCCGAAACTAATGGGTGCAAAATTTCACATCTCTCTAACCTCACTCCTTCATAGTTAGCCTAAGAGCTTTTTCTGTTCTTCCTAGTATCGTGAAACAAACAAGGCAGTCCTTATTAAAAAGATCCGAAACCAATGGGTGCAAAATTTCACATCTCTAACCTCACTCCTTCATAGATAGCCTATGAACCTTTCTGTTCTTCCTAGTATCGTGAAACAAACAAGGCAGTCCTTATTAAAAAGATCCGAAACTAATGGTGCAAAATTTCACATCTCTAACCTCACTCCTTCATAGATAGCCTATGAACCTTTCTGTTCTTCCTAGTATCGTGAAACAAACAAGGCAGTCCTTATTAAAATGATCCGAAACTAATGGGTGCAAAATTTCACATCTCTAACTCATTCCTTCATAGATAGCCTATGAACCTTTCTCTGTTCTACCTAGTATCGTTAAACAAACAAGGCAGTCCTTATTAAAAGATCCGAAACTAATGGGTGTAAAATTTCACATCTCTAACCTCACTCTTCATAGTTAGCCTATGAGCTTTCTTGTTCTTCCTAGTATCGAAACAAATAAGGCAGTCCTTATTAAAATGATCCGAAACTAATGGGTGCAAAATTTCACATCTCTAACCCTTTCACTCCTTCATAGATAGCCTATGAACCTTTCTGTCTCTCCTAGTATCGTGAAACAAACAAGGCAGTCCTTATTAAAAGGATCTGAAACTAATGGGTGCAAAATTTCACATTCTAACCTCTACCTTTCATAGATAGCCTATAAACCTTTCTGTTCTTCCTAGTATCGTGAAACAAACAAGGCAGTCCTTATTAAAATGATCCAAAACTAATGGGTGCAAAATTTCACATCTCTAACCTCACTCCTTCATAGATAGCCTATGAACCTTTCTGTTCTTCCTAGTATCGTGAAACAAACAAGGCAGTCCTTATTAAAAGATCCGAAATTAATGGGTGCAAAATTTCATCTCTAACCTCACTCCTTCATAGATAGCCTCCAGAACCTTTCTGTTCTTCCTAGTATCGTGAAACAAACAAGGCAGTCCTTATTAAAAAGATCCGAAACTAATGGGTGCAAAATTTCACATCTCTTTAACCCTCACTCCTTCATAGTTAGCCTATGAGCTTTTCTGTTCTTCCTAGTATCGTGAAACAAACAAGGCAGTGCTTATTAAAATGATCCGAAACTAATGGGTGCAAAATTTCACATCTCTAACATCACTCCTTCATAGATAGCCTATGAACCTTTCTGTTCTTCCGAGTATCGTGAAACAAACAAGGCAGTCCTTATTAAAAAGATCCGAAACTAATGGTTGCAAAATTTCACATCTTTAACCTCACTCCTTCATAGATAGCCTATGAACCTTTCTGTTCTTCCTAGTATCGTGAAACAAACAAGGCAGTCCTTATTGAAAGGATCTGAAACTAATTGGTGCAAAATTTCACATCTCTAACCTCACTCCTTCATATTTAGCCTATGAACTTTTCTGTCCTTCCTCGTATCTTGAAACAAACAAGGCAGTCCTTATTAAAAAGATCCGAAACTAATGGGTGCAAAATTTCACATCTCTAACCTCACTCCTTCATAGATAGCCTATGAACCTTTCTGTTCTTCCTAGTATCGAGAAACAAACAAGGCAGTCCTTATTAAAAAGATCCGAAACTAATGGGTGCAAAATTTCACATCTCTAACCTCACTCCTTCATAGATAGCCTATGAACCTTTCTGTTCTTCCTAGTATCGTGAAACAAACAAGGCAGTTCTTATTAAAAAGATCTGAAACTAATTGGTGCAAAATTTCACATCTCTAACCTCACTCCTTCATATTTAGCCTATGAACTTTTCTGTCATTCCTCGTATCTTGAAACAAACAAGGCAGTCCTTATTAAAAGATCCGAAACTAATGGGTGCAAAATTTCACATCTCTAACCTCACTCCTTCATAGATAGCCTATGAACCTTTCTGTTCTTCCTAGTATCGTGAAACAAACAAGGCAGTCCTTATTAAAATGATCCGAAACTAATGGGTGCAAAATTTCACATCTCTAACCTCACTCCTTCATAGATATCCTATGAACCTTTCTGTTCTTCCTAGTATCGTGAAACAAACAAGGCAGTCCTTATTAAAATGATCCGAAACTAATGGGTGCAAAATTTCACATCTTTAACCTCACTCCTTCATAGATAGCCTATGAACCTTTCTGTTCTTCCTAGTATCGTGAAACAAACAAGGCCGTCGTTATTAAAAAGATCCGAAACTAATGGGTGCAAAATTTCACATCTCTAACCTCACTCCTTCATAGTTAGCCTATGAGCTTTTCTGTTCTTCCTAGTATCGTGAAATAAACAAGGCAGTCCTTATTAACAAGGTCTGAAACTAATGGGTGCAAAATTTCACATCTCTAACCTGACTCCTTCATAGATAGCCTATGAACCTTTCTGTTCTTCCTAGTATCGTGAAACAAACAAGGCAGTCCTTATTAAAAAGATCCGAAACTAATGGGTGCAAAATTTCACATCTCTAACCTCACTACTTCATAGATAGCCTATGAGCTTTTCTGTTCTTCCTAGTATCGTGAAACAAACAAGGCAGTCCTTATTAAAAAGATCTGAAACTAATGGGTGCAAAATTTCACATCTCTAACCTCTCCTTCATAGTTAGCCTATGAGCTTTTCCGTTCTTCCTAGTATCGTGAAACAAACAAGGCAGTCCTTATTAAAAAGATCTGAAACTAATGGGTGCAAAATTTCACATCTCTAACCTCACTCCTTCATAGATAGCCTATGAACCTTTCTGTTCTTCCTAGTATCGTGAAACAAACAAGGCAGTCCTTATTAAAAAGATCCGAAACTAATGGGTGCAAAATTTCACATCTCTAACCTCACTCCTTCATAGATAGCCTATGAACCTTTCTGTTCTTCCTAGTATCGTGAAACAAACAAGGCAGTCCTTATTAAAAGGATCTGAAACTAATTGGTGCAAAATTTCACATCTCTAACCTCACTCCTTCATAGATAGCCTATGAACCTTTCTGTTCTTCCTAGTATCGTGAAACAAACAAGGCAGTCCTTATTACAAGGATCTGAAACTAATTGGTGCAAAATTTCACATCTCTAACCTCACTCCTTCATAGATAGCCTATGAACCTTTCTGTTCTTCCTAGTATCGTGAAACAAACAAGGCAGTCCTTATTAAAAGGATCTGAAACTAATTGGTGCAAAATTTCACATCTCTAACCTCACTCCTTCATAGATAGCCTATGAACCTTTCTGTTCTTCCTAGTATCGTGAAACAAACAAGGCCGTCCTTATTAAAAGGATCTGAAACTAATTGGTGCAAAATTTCACATCTCTAACCTCACTCCTTCATAGATAGCCTATGAACCTTTCTGTTTTTCCTAGTATCGTGAAACAAACAAGGCAGTCCTTATTAAAAAGATCCGAAACTAATGGGTGCAAAATTTCACATCTCTAACCTCACTCCTTCATAGATAGCCTATGAACCTTTCTGTTCTTCCTAGTATCGTGAAACAAACAAGGCAGTCCTTATTAAAAGGATCTGAAACTAATTGGTGCAAAATTTCACATCTCTAACCTCACTCCTTCATAGATAGCCTATGAACCTTTCTGTTCTTCCTAGTATCGTGAAACAAACAAGGCCGTCCTTATTAAGAGGATCTGAAACTAATTGGTGCAAAATTTCACATCTCTAACCTCACTCCTTCATAGATAGCCTATGAACCTTTCTGTTCTTCCTAGTATCGTGAAACAAACAAGGCAGTCCTTATTAAAAGGATCTGAAACTAATTGGTGCAAAATTTCACATCTCTAACCTCACTCCTTCATAGATAGCCTATGAACCTTTCTGTTCTTCCTAGTATCGTGAAACAAACAAGGCAGTCCTTATTAAAAGGATCTGAAACTAATTGGTGCAAAATTTCACATCTCTAACCTCACTCCTTCATAGATAGCCTATGAGCTTTTCTGTCCTTCCTCGTATCTTGAAACAAACAAGGCAGTCCTTATTAAAAGGATCTGAAACTAATTGGTGCAAAATTTCACATCTCTAACCTAACTCCTTCATAGATAGCCTATGACCCTTTCTGTTCTTCCTAGTATCGTGAAACAAACAAGGCATTCCTTATTAAAAGGATCTGAAACTAATTGGTGCAAAATTTCACATCTCTAACCTCACTCCTTCATAGATAGCCTATGAACCTTTCTGTTCTTCCTAGTATCGTGAAACAAACAAGGCAGTCCTTATTAAAAGGATCTGAAACTAAATGGTGCAAAATTTCACATCTCTAACCTCACTCCTTCATAGATAGCCTATGAACCTTTCTGTTCTTCCTAGTATCGTGAAACAAACAAGGCAGTCCTTATTAAAAGGATCTGAAACTAATGGGTGCAAAATTTCACATCTCTAACCTCACTCCTTCATAGATAGCCTATGAACCTTTCTGTTCTTCCTAGTATCGTGAAACAAACAAGGCAGTCCTTATTAAAAAGATCTGAAACTAATTGGTGCAAAATTTCACATCTCTAACCTCACTCCTTCATATTTAGCCTATGAATTTTCTGTCCTTCCTCGTATCTTGAAACAAACAAGGCAGTCCTTATTAAAAAGATCCGAAACTAATGGGTGCAAAATTTCACATCTCTAACCTCACTCCTTCATAGATATCCTATGAACCTTTCTGTTCTTCCTAGTATCGTGAAACAAACAAGGCAGTCCTTATTAAAATGATCCGAAACTAATGGGTGCAAAATTTCACATCTCTAACCTCACTCCTTCATAGATAGCCTATGAACCTTTCTGTTCTTCCTAGTATCGTGAAACAAACAAGGCCGTCGTTATTAAAAAGATCCGAAACTAATGGGTGCAAAATTTCACATCTCTAACCTCACTCCTTCATATTTAGCCTATGAGCTTTTCTGTTCTTCCTAGTATCGTGAAATAAACAAGGCAGTCCTTATTAACAAGGTCTGAAACTAATGGGTGCAAAATTTCACATCTCTAACCTGACTCCTTCATAGATAGCCTATGAACCTTTCTGTTCTTCCTAGTATCGTGAAACAAACAAGGCAGTCCTTATTAAAAAGATCCGAAACTAATGGGTGCAAAATTTCACATCTCTAACCTCACTACTTCATAGATAGCCTATGAGCTTTTCTGTTCTTCCTAGTATCGTGAAACAAACAAGGCAGTCCTTATTAAAAAGATCTGAAACTAATGGGTGCAAAATTTCACATCTCTAACCTCTCCTTCATAGTTAGCCTATGAGCTTTTCCGTTCTTCCTAGTATCGTGAAACAAACAAGGCAGTCCTTATTAAAAAGATCTGAAACTAATGGGTGCAAAATTTCACATCTCTAACCTCACTCTTTCATAGATAGCCTATGAACCTTTCTGTTCTTCCTAGTATCGTGAAACAAACAAAGCAGTCCTTATTAAAAAGATCCGAAACTAATGGGTGCAAAATTTCACATCTCTAACCTCACTCCTTCATAGATAGCCTATGAATCTTTCTGTTCTTCCTAGTATCGTGAAACAAACAAGGCAGTCCTTATTAAAAGGATCTGAAACTAATTGGTGCAAAATTTCACATCTCTAACCTTGCTAGCTCCCCTTCATAGATAGCCTATGAAACTTTCTTGTTCTTCCTAGTATCGTGAAACAAACAAGGCAGTCCTTATTAAAAAGATCCGAAACTAATGGGTGCAAAATTTCACATCTCTAACTCACTCCTTCACAGATAGCCTATGAGCTTTTCTGTTCTTCCTAGTATCGTGAAACAAACAAGGCAGTCCTTATTAAAAGATCCGAAACTAATGGTTGCAAAATTTCACATCTCTAACCTCACTCCTTCATAGATAGCCTATGAACCTTTCTGTTCTTCCTAGCATCGTGAACAAACAAGGCAGTCCTTATTGAAAGGATCTGAAACTAATTGGTAAAATTTCGCATCTCTAACCTCACTCCTTCATAGATAGCCTATGAACCTTTCTGTTCTTCCTAGTATCGTGAAACAAACAAGGCAGTCCTTATTAAAAGGATCTGAAACTAATTGGTGCAAAATTTCACATCTCTAACCTCACTCCTTCATATTTAGCCTATGAGCTTTTCTGTCCTTCCTCGTATCTTGAAACAAACAAGGCAGTCCTCATTAAAAAGATCTGAAACTAATGGGTGCAAAATTTCACATCTCTAACCTCAGCTCCTTCAGATAGCCTATGAACCTTTCTGTTCTTCCTAGTATCGTGAAACAAACAAGGCAGTCCTTATTAAAAGGGATCTGAAACTAATTGGTGCAAAATTTCACATCTCTAACCTCACTCCTCTATAGATAGCCTATGAACCTTTCTGTTCTTCCTAGTATCGTGAAACAAACAAGGCCGTCCTTATTAAAAGGATCTGAAACTAATTGGTGCAAAATTTCACATCTCTAACCTCACTCCTTCATAGATAGCCTATGAACCTTTCTGTTCTTCCTAGTATCGTGAAACAAACAAGGCAGTCCTTATTAAAAGGATCTGAAACTAATTGGTGCAAAATTTCACATCTCTAACCTCACTCCTTCATAGATAGCCTATGAACCTTTCTGTTCTTCCTAGTATCGTGAAACAAACAAGGCAGTCCTTATTAAAAGGATCTAAAACTAATTGGTGCAAAATTTCACATCTCTAACTCTCACTCCTTCATAGATAGCCTATGAGCTTTTCTATGTCCTTCCTCGTATCTTGAAATAAACAAGGCAGTCCTTATTAAAAGGATCTGAAACCACTGGTGCAAAATTTCACATCTCTAACCTCTACTCCTTCATAGATAGCCTATGACCCTTTCTGTTCTTCCTAGTATCGTGAAACAAACAAGGCATTCCTTATTAAAAGGATCTGAAACTAATTGGTGCAAAATTTCACATCTCTAACCTCACTCCTTCATGATAGCCTATGAACCTTCTGTTCTTCCTAGTATCGTGAAACAAACAAGGCAGTCCTTATTAAAAGGATCTGAAACTACTTGGTGCAAAATTTCACATCTCTAACCTCACTCCTTCATAGATAGCCTATGAACCTTTCTGTTCTTCCTAGTATCGTGAAACAAACAAGGCAGTCCTTATTAAAAGGATCTGAAACTAATTGGTGCAAAATTTCACATCTCTAACCTCACTCCTTCATAGATAGCCTATGAACCTTTCTGTTCTTCCTCGTATCTTGAAACAAACAAGGCAGTCATTATTAAAAAGATCCGAAACTAATGGGTGCAAAATTTCACATCTCTAACCTCACTCCTTCATAGATAGCCTATGAACCTTTCTGTTCTTCCTAGTATCGTGAAACAAACAAGGCAGTCCTTATTAAAAGGATCTGAAACTAATTGGTGCAAAATTTCACATCTCTAACCTCACTCCTTCATATTTAGCGTATGAGCTTTTCTGTCCTTCCTCGTATCTTGAAACAAACAAGGCAGTCCTTATTAAAAGGATCTGAAACTAATGGGTGCAAAATTTCACATCTCTAACCTCACTCCTTCATAGATAGCCTATGAACCTTTCTGTTCTTCCTAGTATCGTGAAACAAACAAGGCAGTCCTTATTAAAAGGATCTGAAACTAATTGGTGCAAAATTTCACATCTCTAACCTCACTCCTTCATGTTTAGCCTATGAGCTTTTCTATCCTTCCTCGTATCTTGAAACAAACAAGGCAGTCCTTATTAAAAAGATCCGAAACTAATGGGTGCAAAATTTCACATCTCTAACCTCACTCCTTCATAGATAGCCTATGAACCTTTCTGTTCTTCCTAGTATCGTGAAACAAACAAGGCAGTCCTTATTAAAAGGATCTGAAACTAATTGGTGCAAAATTTCACATCTCTAACCTCACTCCTTCATATTTAGCCTATGAGCTTTTCTATCCTTCCTCATATCTTGAAACAAACAAGGCAGTCCTTATTAAAAAGATCCGAAACTAATGGGTGCAAAATTTCACATCTCTAACCTCACTCCTTCATAGATAGCCTATGAACCTTTCTGTTCTTCCTAGTATCGTGAAACAAACAAGGCAGTCCTTATTAAAATGATCCGAAACTAATGGGTGCAAAATTTCACATCTCTAACCTCACTCCTTCATAGATAGCCTATGAACCTTTCTGTTCTTCCTAGTATCGTGAAACAAACAAGGCCGTCCTTATTAAAAGGATCTGAAACTAATTGGTGCAAAATTTCACATCTCTAACCTCACTCCTTCATAGATAGCCTATGAACCTTTCTGTTCTTCCTAGTATCGTGAAACAAACAAGGCAGTCCTTATTAAAAGGATCTGAAACTAATTGGTGCAAAATTTCACATCTCTAACCTCACTCCTTCATAGATAGCCTATGAACCTTTCTGTTCTTCCTAGTATCGTGAAACAAACAAGGCAGTCCTTATTAAAAGGATCTGAAACTAATTGGTGCAAAATTTCACATCTCTAACCTCACTCCTTCATAGATAGCCTATGAGCTTTTCTGTCCTTCCTCGTATCTTGAAACAAACAAGGCAGTCCTTATTAAAAGGATCTGAAACTAATTGGTGCAAAATTTCACATCTCTAACCTCACTCCTTCATAGATAGCCTATGACCCTTTCTGTTCTTCCTAGTATCGTGAAACAAACAAGGCATTCCTTATTAAAAGGATCTGAAACTAATTGGTGCAAAATTTCACATCTCTAACCTCACTCCTTCATAGATAGCCTATGAACCTTTCTGTTCTTCCTAGTATCGTGAAACAAACAAGGCAGTCCTTATTAAAAGGATCTGAAACTACTTGGTGCAAAATTTCACATCTCTAACCTCACTCCTTCATAGATAGCCTATGAACCTTTCTGTTCTTCCTAGTATCGTGAAACAAACAAGGCAGTCCTTATTAAAAGGATCTGAAACTAATTGGTGCAAAATTTCACATCTCTAACCTCACTCCTTCATAGATAGCCTATGAACCTTTCTGTTCTTCCTCGTATCTTGAAACAAACAAGGCAGTCATTATTAAAAAGATCCGAAACTAATGGGTGCAAAATTTCACATCTCTAACCTCACTCCTTCATAGATAGCCTATGAACCTTTCTGTTCTTCCTAGTATCGTGAAACAAACAAGGCAGTCCTTATTAAAAGGATCTGAAACTAATTGGTGCAAAATTTCACATCTCTAACCTCACTCCTTCATATTTAGCGTATGAGCTTTTCTGTCCTTCCTCGTATCTTGAAACAAACAAGGCAGTCCTTATTAAAAGGATCTGAAACTAATGGGTGCAAAATTTCACATCTCTAACCTCACTCCTTCATAGATAGCCTATGAACCTTTCTGTTCTTCCTAGTATCGTGAAACAAACAAGGCAGTCCTTATTAAAAGGATCTGAAACTAATTGGTGCAAAATTTCACATCTCTAACCTCACTCCTTCATATTTAGCCTATGAGCTTTTCTATCCTTCCTCGTATCTTGAAACAAACAAGGCAGTCCTTATTAAAAAGATCCGAAACTAATGGGTGCAAAATTTCACATCTCTAACCTCACTCCTTCATAGATAGCCTATGAACCTTTCTGTTCTTCCTAGTATCGTGAAACAAACAAGGCAGTCCTTATTAAAAGGATCTG
>JBBBDQ010002326.1:250000-327500 GCA_037127315.1 Ascarosepion bandense
GCATCTTAATCATATTCCTTGTTCCAGTGTCTTTGACGAAACCGTACTGTTCTTGTCCTATCTCTGGCCTGATTCTGCTTTTCGCTCTATTCATCAGGATTCGGACGATCAGTTTTTTTTATATGGCTCATTAAACTGATGGTTCTGTGGAGTTCGCACTCGTTGGTTTCTAGTTTCTTGGGCAATGCTATGAAGATAGACTTGCTGAGATCAGCTGTTATTACACCACTATAATAACTTTCATTTATTATTTCAGTAATTTTCTCTATACCAAATTCTTCCAGGGCTATCAGCAGCTCTATGACTATGCCGTCTGGGCTAAATGCTGTATTTCTATTCAGTTTGGCTATTGCAGATTCCACTTCAGACTTTAATATTTCCGGTCCGTCCTCATATTTGCGTATTATTGGTTGCTCTCTCTTGTTGTGGAAAAGATCTTTTATATATTCTTCCCATCGTTAGAGTATTTCCCCTTTCTCCAAAATGATTGTTCCATCCTTGGATTTTAGAAGATATTGAAGAGCAGGCTATTTGTCCTGTCAGTTCTTTTATTTCCTTAATCATCACCAACATTAATAACAATTAAAAATCATTAGTGTGATTTGGGTTATATCCTGCACCATTGTACAGAAGAAAATATCTTCTAGTTTAAGAATTTAAGAAACAATATATGAACAGTCTATCTACCTCAAGTATGTGCGTTGTGTACAGTGGATATCGGCTCGGAACGAGAAACCGGGGGGCCGAGTTCGAATTCCAGCTGAATCCATTGTATTCACTTACGCGCAAATACCCTTGGGAAAGGTATTAATCCGTCTCTTCTTTCCAGTTATGAGCTAAATAGCAGGATAGATTGGGTTCTATAGCCTTGGTCGGCAACCAGTCTACCGCAGAAAGCAATGGCAACCTACTGCGGGATAATCTTCTGCCCAGTCAGCCATGTCTCTTTCGAGACATGATCGCCCAAGCGTGTATCACGTATGGCACCAAAACTGACTATCTACCTCTCTCTCACACACGCACACACATACATACGCACATTGCAGATGATTTATTCACTCTCTCGCTTGCCGATTAAGCACACTAAATAAAAGGAAATTTCATAAACAGCAGCCATTTATGACTTTATTAGATTCTTCGGTTATCGAGTTGAACGCTCTCGGTTCGGTTATTGGATTGAACACTCTTGACTGCTGGCGTATTTACATTCTGTAAAAACATTACACGCTACAAATTCTGCCTTTCTACGACGTGCAACGACAGATTTGTCTGCGGATGACCATATTAGGTTGTCACACCCTGATTGAGCACTCTGGTAGAATGGTATACTATGAAAAAAAAGTAACTACTCTAGCATTTAGGTATCGTTCATTCAGTGATTAATTAGAACACTCTAACTACCGGCGTATGTATACATGGTATATCTCACACTAAAATCTGCTTCTTAAAATATATTCTTAAGAATATGTTTTGACTGGCTCTTTAGCATTGTAGTGGGAAAACATTAGTATACAAAATTAGCGGTAAACTGGAATGACTTTCAATGCATCTTTCACTGCTTAAATTAGATTACGTTTCTCTTTCTTTTATTAAAACGGTATTTTTCAAATCGCAAATGTGATCAAAAATCATCCGTTGGTCTTTTAGTTGGTCTTTTGGTGCACTGAGCGTATTGTTAAATGTCAAAATCTTTTCATGTAGAATATTTTATTTCAAATTCGTATTATGTCTTTTCATGGTGGATATATATCACCTCGGGCGAGGCAATCAGAGAGAAAGAGAGCAGAGTTCGAATTTCAGTCGAGTTCTTTAATTACACATGTTTTCTTGCTCCCTCTACATAACCACATGCCCCGTTTTTTTTTTACTGTTTACTTCATCCAAAGCAAGGCAATAAACTTACTACAACGCAACTTAATGAGTGTTGGCGATATTAATCCCATCTTTTCTTCGGCGTCCAGCTGGTCTCTGTACGCTTGTTTGGCAACTAATGTAGAAAAAGGTGTGTTGTGAATTCAAGAAAATTAATACACCACAACGCACTTCTAAAATCTTACATCTCCAATTGAATAGTCACTATCAATCAGGGGCGTAAGTCAATGATATGTTTTCTCACCGGATCATTTCAACCTGTACAGCAAAGCAATTATGAGAGAAATAAAAGCCTTACCAGGATTCGTCATTGGCAGCCATAATCTCAACAATATCCGATACGCGAATGACACGGTGCTGAAGGTAGACACAGACAGGAAAATGCAGAACCTTCTACAGAAGTTAGAAGTTAGCAAATGAACTTGATACTCACAGGTCGGATAAATTGAATAAGAGACGGGAAAGCAGAGCGAAACGTACTTGTTAGGTCTGAGCAAATGGTTGACGGAGCGGGGCTTAAAAGTAATACCAAGAGAAAAAGTATTGAGACCGAGAAGAAATAGAGCCAAGTGGAAGTCCATGGTCGCCTACGTCCTGAAGGGACACGGCACATGAAGAAGAAGAAATAAAACTAAAAGACATGACTGCGTAGCTAATCAGTAATGAAAAGAGGTGGATTCATACCTAATCAGAATTTGATAAACAAATTAGAAATTATAATGTGGATATAAATTGGGGGATCAATTCTCTATTATAATCAATATATAAACTGATCCCCCACTTTCTGACTATAATAGTTTTGGAGGAGTAACAAGAGAAAAAAATACTGAAAGCGACAAGAGACAGAGCCAAATGTAAGAGGTAGTGGATTTTTTTTTCTTTTTCTCACCGGATCTTTTCAACCTGTACAGCGAAGCAATTATGAGAGAAATAAAAGCCTTGCCAGGATTCGACATTCGATACGAGGATGACACGGTGCTGTTAGCAGACACGGAAAGGAAAATGCAGGATCTTCAACAGAAGTTAGCAAAAGAAGGCGAAAAGATAGAACTGAGTAGAAACCTCAAGAAAACTGAATGTATGGTCAAAGAAGAGACCAATATGCCAAATGCAATTTGGAGAATCTTATATAAAACAAGTAAAAAAAAAAAAATTAAATACCTGGGAAGTGTTTTGACAGAGGATAGAAAATGCGACACGGAGATCCAAAGACGCATTGGCATGGCCAAAGACGCATTTCAGAAGCTAACCAGAGACAGGAACATCTCATTAGAAACAAAGAAAAGAGTCCTGAATTGCTATCTGATATACGTCCTTCTGTATGGAAGTGAATGCTGGACGATCTCGTCAAGGTTCAAGAAGAGGCTTCAGGCAGCAGAAATGTGGTTTTACAGAAGGATGCTGAGGATGCCATGGACGGAACACGTTTACTGAAAGACAGGAAAATCTCATTAGAAACAAAGAAAAGAGTGCTGGATTGCTAAGTGATATCTGTCATTCTGTATAGAAGTGAATGCTGAAAGATCTCATCAAAGATGAAGGAGAGGCTTGAGGCAGAAGAAATTTTGTTTTACAGAAGGATGCTGAGGATACCATGGAGGAGCACGTATGCAACAATGAGGTGTTGGAAAGAATGCAAACGAAAAAGAAATTGATAATAAATATCGGGAAGAGATAAATGAGGGTCCTTGGACACGTACTGAGGAAGGAAGGTCTGGAGAACTTGATACTCACAATTCGCATAAATGGAAAGAGAGAAAAGGGAAAGCAGTGCAAAACGTATTTGTTTGGTCTGAAAAAATGGTCGACGCAGCGGGACTTAGAAGAGATATAAATAGATAAATTATTGAGAGCGACAAAAGACTAAGCCAAGTGGAAGTCCATGATCGCCTACGTCTTGAAGGCCCACGTCACCTGAAGAAGAAGAATTACAATATTGTGTCAATTTCAAAACATGATTGACTAGGTACAATTTTTCCCCGCAGTAGATTGCCATTTCTTTCTGCGGTAAATTGGTTGTCAACCGAGGCTAGATCACCAAATCTGTCTTGCTATTCAACCGATAGCTGGAGAGAGAAGATGAATAAATATTTTTCTCGTGGGTTTTTGCGCGTAAGTGAATGTAACGAGTACGATTTGAGATCGAACTCGGCTCCCAGATTTCATATTCTGAGCCGATATCCATTACACTTTAACGCACATCCAAATCATACATCTCGCATCGCATGGTCACTATTAGCAAGCTAATCACCATACACGATACACTCTTGAACGTTATCTCCCTCTGAAGATATGACTGACTAATATTATTGATGTGAATTCCAGGTGATAAACCACACAAAACTACACAAAACAGATATGGAGATAAAAAATGTCAGTTATATTGAAGGAAATATAGAAACTGGAACGCGGGTTAGTCAATTCAGAAATACTATTAGTAGAAATAATTATATACAATCTTGAAATGAAATAATATGTCCGGTTAACTGATTCTAAATCCAACCAACTCCAACTAACTGTGCACCAACTTACAACTCAACCAAACTCTAACAATGTAGTTTTCTCTATAGACAGGATTATATGTACACTCACTTGAGTCCATTATTATTTACAAAGGGGCGATCCCACAAAAATTATAAAGCTATGGGGTTAATAGCAGGATAGACAGGGTTCTGCAGTCTTCGTTGGAAACCAGTCTACGGCAGATAGTAATGGCAGTTTTTTTTCGGCAGGTTGCCATTTCTTTCTGCGGTTAATTGGTTGTTAACCAAAGCGAAAGAACCCAATCTGAGCTGCTATTTAACCCATAGGTTGAAAGAAAAAAATGGATAAATATTTTTCTCATAAGTATTTGTGCGTAAGTGAATGCAAAGAATTCAGCTGGATTCCGAACTCATCTACCGATTAAACATTTCGAGCAGATATTTATTGCATCCGAATCGTACATCAGAAATCGCATGGCTATTGTGGCATGCAGTAATTAATCATTGATAATAATTATCCAATTTACTATATATTCTCCAGAAGTTTTAATTTTATTTTAAACGTAGTAGATTCCCTGACATCGATAAAACCACCACTTCATTCTTTCCATCTTGTCTAGTCGCAACTAAAAGGTCAGAAGACGGGCCATATCACGAAGAGGATCGCAGTTCGTTTTTTTTCCAATGGCATTCTCCGAGAATAAATCAGTTATCATCTACCGAACTATAAGTACCAGCCTATGAGATTTCACTCGCCCATCCGACTCAATCGATAAAAGAACTTAATTGGTCGATTAAAGATTATTGCTTCACTCGACCGCGGTCGATTAAAAATGTCACAATGAAACATGTCCCTTCAAATATAGAAAAAGAAAATCTGATTCCTTTTACAACCCAAAAGTATGCCATTGAAGATTCACAAGTTATTTAGAATGACTTACAATGATGTTATTGAAATCTTTGGTGTTACGCATGGCGCCCGATTCACTTCAAAATGTGTGGTTAAACAAAAGACACTGAAATCCCGCAATCACCAAAGCAAGATCTGACAAATGGAATTTAAACTGACAAGCTCCTCTCTCGCTTTTATCGTCCCGACCAGTATAAACATTTGTTGAATTAACGTATCTGCAAGTTCAGCTTGCAGAATCGTTAGGTGTTGATCACACAACAGTTTTGAAACTTTTCAAAAGCTTAGGAATGATTTCAAAGCAAGGGCATTGGGTGCCGTATGAGTCGAGCCGACAGACGTCCAACAGAGTCTCGTCACGTGTGAACAGCTGCTTGAACGGTGGAAAAGGAAAAGAATTTTGCATCGTATCGTGACCGGCGATGAAAAGTGGATAGACTACGATAACCCTAAGCGTAGAAGATCGTAGGGTAAGCCTGGCCATTCATCAAAAGTTTTGTGTAGAAAGAACACAATTTCAATGACAACTGGACCTGTGCCATCAAAAATGGTGGTAAAATATTTTAATCAATAAGTTGTCTAAAATTACGGCAACATATATATTAATGTACCTACTATCAATTATCGTACATGAAGCCACAAGAAAAAAATCCAAATACCTGACCGTGACAGGAGGAATATATATATATATATATTGTCACCCGCAGATAGATCTGTTTCGCTGTATCACAGCTCATCAGTACGGTTACACTCCGATTGCTTTTTAACCCAGGATTGAAACCCGACCTAATTGGCGTCAGTCGGCCATTCTACCCCTGGCCTATGGGCGTTAGGTAGAAGCAGGCAGACTTTTTAGCGCATATATTATCATTATACGCGCCCAAAAGCTAGAGTGCTCTAATTCATATTACTGAATGAGCGATGAGTACACGCCAGAGTAGCTACTGTTTTTCAAAGTCTACCATTCTTCCAGAGTGTTCAATCAGGGTGTGAGAGCGTAAATATTCTCTCTCTCTCTCTCTCTCTATATATATATATATATATATGTGTGTGTGTGTGTGTGTGTGTGTGTGTGTGTGTGTGTGTGTGTGTGTGAAGTACGTTTACGGAAAGGATAATCCAACAAGATCTACTTAATATAAAATATTAAGTGTTATATCTGTATAGAGATTTCAATAGATGTTATCCAGTGTTATATATACTTATATATATATATATATATACTTATATAGGAAAACTCAAAACATCTTTTAGATTCGTTATAAATTATGATCAATTTTTATGAACTAAATTAGTTTATTTCTTCAGACTTAATTTAGCTCATAGAAATTAATTTTAATCTATACTCAATCTAAATGACGTGTTCAGTTTTCCTTTATATATATATATATATATATATATATATATATATATATATATATAGCCCGGTTCACACTCCACCCACATCTATTGAACAGGTTAAGAGGCTCATCTTTTGTTCCCTGTTTAGGATGTGGTTTCCGGCTTTCTCTTTTCCAATCTTTTAACTATTATGTAGCCCCTTGCACATCAGTGGCGTTACCGCCTTGCTCGGGGTGATACGATTAAGAAAAAAATATAAAATAATTTTGCATCGTATCGTGATCGGCGATGGAATGGGGATACACTACAATATCCCTAAGCGTAGAAGATCGTAGGGTAAGCCCAGCCATGCATCAAAATCGGTGCCCTACCTAAAATCCATGGTTCGAAACTTCTGTTCTACATTTGGTAGGATCAGCTGGATGTAGTTTATTATAACTTCCTCAGAAACCCACACGGGATATCTATAGAGGTATTAAGAAACAGGACAATCTCGCTAGAAACTAGGAAGAGAGTACTGGATTGCTACGTGCTGTTCGTCCTTCAATATGGCAGTGAATGCTGGACAATATCATCAAAGATGAAGGAAAAACTTGAAGCAACTGAAATATGGTTCTACAGAAGGATGCTGCGAATATCATGGATCGAGCATGTGAGCAATGATGAGGTCTTGGAAATTATGGAAACGAAAATGAAATATGGCAGTGAATGCTGGACAATATCATCAAAGATGAAGGAAAAACTTGAAGCAACTGAAATGTGGTTCTACAGAAGGATGCTGCGAATATCATGGATCGAGCATGTGAGCAATGATGAGGTCTTGGAAATGATGGAAACCAAACGGAAATTAATACTGAGCATCAGGAAGAGACAGCTAAAGATCCTGGGACACGCAGTGAGAAAGGAGGGCTCGGAAAATCTGATACTAACAGGCCAGATAGAGGGAAAAGTAGACAGGGGAAAGCAACGGATAACATATTTGAAGGACCTGATCAGGTGGATGACGGAACGAGGATTTCATGGTGCAACAGGAGAAGGCGTACTCAGAGGCACCAGAGATAGGGAAACGTGGACACCATGATCGCCTATGGCTTGAAAGGACAGGGCACATAGAAGAAGAAGTGAGAACTGAACTCACCATCTTGGTGCAACAGATTATAGCCAGACAAGCTTGTTCGCCATAACATCACATCGTGGTACCCTCGAGTTATGAGGTGTAACGAACGATATGACTAACCCCGGAATTCGCAAGACAGCAAATATGCCTTGTTTGCAAGATAATAACAAAAAAGAAGTATATATATTTATATTTATGCGTGTCTATCTCGTCCCAAACGAGATGATATTTGCACACATGCAAATTTTTGCCGTCTTGGAATGGTATAAAAAGCCGGCTGCCAGCAGCACTGGGGGAACTTGATGTTTTTGGCGGATTGCATGCGTGAAAGTTGCGGATTGACAGTCAGCCGACAAAGAGAAAGTAGGAGCGGCTTAGTTGGTGTCTATTGCACAACTGCCCTGTGTAAGGCCGAGAAAGGGAAACCTGAAATCCATTCCCTTGAGGCAACCAAAGAAAGAACTAAAGAAACTGCTGGCCTGCCGGCGAGCGTCTCACTGCCTCGATGAAATACCCATTCGTCATCATTTATTTATATTTTTATTACAATCAATACTTTTAACTGTCAGTCAGTCAGTTAAGTACCATACGTGATACACGCTTGGGCGATCATGTCTCGAAAGAGACATGACTGACTGGGCAGAAGATTATCCCGCAGCAGGTTGCCATTGCTTTCTGCGGTAGACTGGTTGACGACTAAGGCTATAGAATCTAATCTGTCCTATTATTTGACTCATAACTAGATGGGGGAAGTGATGGACTATATTATTATGTAGTCATTTTGGGGGGATCAGTTTGTTACTTTAAAACAATAGGAAATCGATCCCCCACTTTATGCCCAGTAGAAGCCTTAATCATGTTTTCAACTATTATATTCAGTTAAGTGCCATACGTCATACACGCTTGGGCGATCATGTCTCGAAAGAGACATGACTGACTGGGCAGAAGATTATCCCGGAGTAGGTTGCCATTGCTTTCTGCGGTAGACTGGTTGACGACTAAGGCTATAGAACCTAATCTGTCCTATTATTTGACTCATAACTAGACGAGGGAAGTTATGTACTATATTATTAGGTAGTAATTAGTGGGGGATCAGTTTATTACTTAAAAACAATAGGAAATTGATCCCCCACTTTATGCCCAGTAGAAGCCTTAATCATGTTTTCAACTATTATATTCAGTCACTCAGTTAAGTGCCATACGTGAAACACGCTTGGGCGATCATGTCTCGAAAGAGACATGACTGACTGGGCAGAAGATTATCCCGGAGTAGGTTGCCATTGCTTTCTGCGGTAGACTGGTTGACGACTAAGGCTATAGAACCCAATCTGTCCTATTATTTGACTCATAACTAGACGAGGGAAGTTATGTACTATATTATTAGGTAGTAATTAGTGGGGGATCAGTTTATTACTTAAAAACAATAGGAAATTGATCCCCCACTTTATGCCCAGTAGAAGCCTTATTCATGTTTTCAACTATTATATTCAGTTAAGTGCCATACGTCATACACGCTTGGGCGATCATGTCTCGAAAGAGATATGACTGACTGGGCAGAAGATTATCCCGCAGCAGGTTGCCATTGCTTTCTGCGGTAGACTGGTTGACGACTAAGGCTATAGAACCTAATCTGTCCTATTATTTGACTCATAACTAGACGAGGGAATTTATGTACTATATTATTAGGTAGAAATTAGTGGGGGATCAGTTTATTACTTAAAAACAATAGGAAATTGATCCCCCACTTTATGCCCGGTAGAAGCCTTAATCATGTTTTCAACTATTATATTAAGTCACTCAGTTACGTGCCATACGTGAAACACGCTTAGGCGATCATGTCTCGAAAGAGACATGACTGACTGGGCAGAAGATTATCCCGTAGTACGTTGCTATTACTTTCTGCGGTAGACTGGTTGTCAGCCAATGCTATAGAACCGAATCTGTCCTGTTATTTAACCCATAACTGGGAGGAAAAGACGGATTAACGCCTTTCCCAAGGGTATTTGCACGTAAGTGAATGTAATGAATTCAACTGGAATTCGAACTCGGCATGTTTCGATAAGTCTGCTAAACACTACATCACGTCACGGTGCCGTTCAGTTTAGAGGAGAAGTATGCTAACCACTTCCAATTCTATTTGCCTGTCGATAAATGTAAAGAATCAGTCATACGTGATACACGCTTTGTGCGATCATGTCTCGAAAGAGATATGAGTGACTGAGCAGAAGATTATTCCGCAGCTGGTTGCTATAGCTTTCTGCGGTAGATTGGTTGCCAGCCAAGTCTATAGAACCCAGTCTCTCCTGTTATTTGACCAGTTGTGGATTCTTGTTTAGAAAACTACACAATATAAGAATAACACAAAACAGATATGAGAGGAAAAATGTAAGTATATTGAACAAAAGATATACAACCTGTACACGGTTAGTAGATTCAGGAATACTTGTTAGTAGGAGTCAAATGTATACAAAGAAGTAAGTTTTATTTCTTGCGGACCAACGAGCGGCGGTTCAACTGCTCTGACAAGCACTACAACTCTAAGAACAACTATATTTAGTTGTCCCTCCCAGTAAGGGCAACATGTGATACATGGTCAGTTATGACTGGGATTTCCGGTCTATATCGCCCGGCCAAAAAATGTCTGTCTATTTTTGCCCAGTCGTGCTTCTACCCTTCGGCGGAAACACGTCTGGGCTACTGCTCTCCGCTCGGAAGCAGAGAGCGCCCTCCACCCTTAGGCAGAGGGCGGACAGTGTTATAGTTGAAGAGTCTCAGCAACTCTAACAACAACAGTATTTACTAGCCTTCCCACGCAAGGCCGGATGTGACACATGGTCATTTTAATGTGGGTATTCCCGGCCATATAGCCAGGCCAAAAATATGTCTGTCTATTTTTGCCCAGTCGTGGTTCTACCCTTCGGCGGAACCACGACTGGGTTATTGCTCTCTGCTCGGAAGCAGAGAGCTGACAGTGTTATAGTTGAAGAGTCTCAGCAACTCTAACAACTGTATTTACTAGCCTTCCCACGCAAGGCTGGATGTGACACATGGTCATTTTATAGTGGGTATTCCCGGCCATATAGCCGGGCCAAAAATATGTCTGTCTATTTTTGCCCAGTCGTGGTTCTACCCTTCGGCGGAACCACGACTGGGTTATTGCTCTCTGCTCGGAAGCAGAGAGCTGACAGTGTTATAGTTGAAGAGTCTCAGCAACTCTAACAACAACAATCCGTTCTCTGTAGGCAGGATTATTTGTCAACCATGGAAGAGTCCATAGAGTGTGTAAATAGGGGTGACTCCCTAATATAACCCATAACTGGAGGGAAGAGACAGATTAATACCTTTCCCAAGGGTATTTGTGCGTAAGCGAATGCAGCGATTTCAACTAGAATTCGAACTCGACGCTCTGATTTGTCGTTTTGAGTCGATATCCACTGCACCACAACGCACATCCAAAGAATGTAAAGAACATAACCGAAATTCGTGATCAGCTCTCCGATCTTTCATTCCGAGAAGCAATTCATTAAACAAACCGCGAATCCCGTCTTTATATGGTGGCTGCTGTTTTGTTCTTGTTGGAAACTCGCAGACAAAATGAAAAATCAAGTTTACTCTACAAGAGAAGACTTGATTTCCTGTTCAAATACTTGTTAATGTTCTTTTCTTGTGTTAGCTTATTAAATTAAATTTTAGATTTTTTAAAATTTTCGTTTAATTCTACTGTGCTGTTCCATTGGGGGGGTCGCATTTCTTGTTTTAAATTCAATCTAACATAATATGACAAAAAAAATATGTAATGCTTCATACGGAAAAGCGATAGAAAAAAACGCTCAAATGACAGCAAAGATTTAATTATCCTGGTTTTTGATTAGCAGAAAAGAATTTGCTGCCAAAAAGGGAGAATAATGTTCAGTTAACGTCAGAAAAAGGAGAAAAAATATTTTGTCTTCACCAATTACGATTAATTACTTAGATCAGCCAAGCAAATGACATATTGCAAGATTTTTCTTGAAAGCGTAAAAAAATCTTACAGACATACACACGCAGACAAAGGGAGTAAAGAATAGATAGATAGATAGATAGATAGATAGATAGATAGATAGATAGATAGATAGGAACGTACGAGAATACAATAAACTAATTGACGAATCATATAGATAGATAGATAGATAGATAGATAGATAGATAGATATGAAGAGACTTAGATAGGAACATACGAGAATACAATAGGCTAATTGACGAAATCAGATATATATATATATATATATATATATATATATATATATATATAGATATATATAGATATAGATATATATATAGATAGATAGATAGATAAAGAAGTAAAGATAAGTTGATGAGATCGTAGAGGAACATCTTTTTACTTACCTATGCATGGAGTTACATAGTTATCAGGTGATTGCTAAATATTCGAATTATTTTCTATGGTTCTAGAAATTATGAATACAGTCAACGGAATAGTCCATCATTAATCAAATAGAAAATCTTCTGCCCTGTTAGTTATGTTTTTTTCAAGTCATGATCACCTAAGCGTGTATCATGTATGACATATAACTGACTGAATCATAGATACCATAGAAGGTAAATGATATGTAATGGGAAATGTTTAATTAAACGTTTCATTGGTCTCTCTTTTGGTTGTAAACTCATTATCTCGTCTTTTTTTGTATTTTTCAAGGTTTAATTTCATCGCATCACACTATTAAAGAAATTGCTATTCTTTTTGACGGCATGGGTACGCGAGTTGTACATGAATAATTGAAGAAATTCAAATATTTTGCTTCGCAATGGCAACACAAATAAAGAAAGTCGTGTGCTAGTATTTCAGAGAGGCATTCGACCGAGTGCGACAGAAAGACTTGATAGAAATGCTCAGCAATCTAGACAATTATTTAAAAACTAGCAGTATAGCCCGGCGTTGCTCGGGTGTAATGAAAGCTTGAAAACTAATCCATGGTCCTGGAGCTCAAACTCTTTAGACGTTGGCACGAAAGACTAAAAAGCAATAGTTGTTTCCATTTAAAGCGAAACCGTAGACTTAAAGAAAAATGAATGGATGTCAGTCAAATTTTGATTTTTTGGTATCGATATCAAATAAGTTTTTTTCGTCGTAAACTGAATATTGAAGGCTAAATAAGTCCTCTGAGTAAATGGTATCATGGCTGAGACTAAGAACTACAATTATATCTACTTAGAGCCAAAACCGAAACAAAAACTAAAATAAAAGGGCTACAAAAAATACAAACATACAGGCAGATAAACAGACACACACACAAACATCTTGCCTTTTATACATATATATTATCGATTTTCTAAACTATTGTAAGAACCGCAACCTTGAAACTTCTGAATATCGTTTCTTATGTCTTTGTCTATCAGTGTACCAAATTTGATTAAAATCGGACCACTCCTTCTATATCCTGATTTTTTCGATTATCGATTTTCGATATTTATCGGGGGTACCTCGACACAAAACCTAGCTAAGAACACTTGCAGACGCTTATAGTACAACTGTGTAAATTTTCAAGAAAATCAGTTCAGCTGTTTCCGAGTCTATAGGTAACGGACACACACACAGATACACACACACACAGACAAAGTTCCATTTATAAATAAGTTTACATCGTGTCACCCCAAGTAAGACATTCTACTGCCACTGTTGCGCAGGGGTTTACATAGGGGAAAGTGATGAAAAGAGGAGTTAGTTATGGGAAATGTAAGGAGGAGGGTAATAGACAGATTAGAATACAGAAAATGGGGTGGAGTAGATGAAAAAGAACTTGAGAGAATGGATGCGTGTTAGTGAGATAGGAGATGTCTGTTGGCTTTACATTTAAATTCCTGGAGATTGTAGCTGTCGGGGAAGCAAGTATATGGAAGAGAATTCCACAGGCGGTAACTGCGATAAAAGAAGCTGTTAGAGCATAAATTGTGGTAACATTTTATCGGTTTCACCGTAAAAGGGTGGCACCTAGTTGCTAATCTCGCAGCTCGTGTAAATTCATATCTATGAGGCACTGGTGATCTAAATTCCTGGAAGCAGAAACTGTAAAAGTATTTATGGAAGAGACACAGTGGAGCTACGCCACGCCGGTGAGACAGTGATTGCAATTGAGCTGCTAAGTCAATATCAATCGCATTACAAATTCTTCGTTGGATTTTGTCAAGAACCCCGAGAAGAATAGCAGGGGTACCCGACCAGATGTGGGAGGAGTACTCAATACACGGGCGGTGGTAGATTTATATATGTGCAGGATGGACTCAGACGGGAAAAAACTTTCTGGCTATGCGTAGTTAACCGACCTTCTCAGCAGCGAATTTAGCAATGGATTCGATTCAGTCATTCCACTTGAGGTCCACCGAGAGTGTGAGGCCAACTAGGCGTAGTGTTTTACTCTCAGGAAGACAAGCCTGTTCCCTGCTAATGGGGTGTAGGAGTGAAATATTTGTGAAAGACCTTTGATTAATCAAGAACCTCTACTAGTAGCAAACCGCCTGTATACGGAACGGGAAACGAATCCAGCAGATATACAAAAACACGAGGGTCATTCAGTAAATAAGGTGATTTTTTTAAGGTGACTTTATCTAATACAGAGAGAAGCTTTTTTTAATTTTTGAACGTAGTCTCCCAGCAGTGTCACACACTTTTCCCATCTGTGCACAAGCTTCCGTATTGCCTCAGCGTAAAAATATTTGGACTGATGTCTCAGTCAATCGCTGACAGCACATTTGACTTCATCTTCACTTTCAAACTTCGGGCCTCTCGTGAACGCTTTCAAGGGACCAAACAAATGTAAGTCTGAAGGGGCAAAGTCTGGGCTGTAAGGGGGATGAGGCAGCAGTTCGCAGCCCAGCTCGTTGATGGCCTGCACCGTTTTCATTTTTGGCACCCACCGGCAGCTGACCTTCGGTTACGCAAGGTCATCATGGACAATTTTGTGTGCTGTCCCAACAGATAGGCTCAAAGTCCTTGCAATGTCATCAACTGTCTACCTTCTGTCAGAATGAATGAGGTCACCTCAGAAGACGTCACTTCTGTAGGCCTCCCAGGCCTGTCTTCATCCTCAACACTGCTCCGTTCTTCTTAAACAATTTAGCCCACTTGTAGACACTGTTTTGGCTGTAACATGTGGCACCATACACTGTTGACATTCTCCTATGAATTTCAACTGGTTTGCACCCTTCAGCAACCAAAAACTTGATTACTGACTTCTGTTCAATTCTGAAGCATGCTTTTTGGTCGGCCATCTTTGTTAAACTCCAAAACTCTTAAAAGTTTTTTCAATCTGCAAAAAAATTAAATTCCTTTGAAAAAGAAGAAAAAGAAAATTACTTTAAAAAAAAGTAAGCTTCTATCTTTATTAGAAGTCCTTATACCGAAAAATTCACCTTATTTATCGAATGACCCTCATAGATGTCCTTATACCGAAAAATTCACATTATTTATTGAATGACCCTCGTAGAAGTCCTTATACCGTAACATTCACATTATTTATTGAATGACACTCGTAGAAGTCTTTATACCGAAAAATTCACTTTATTTATTGAATGACCCTCGTAGAAGTCCTTATACCGAAAAATTCACCTTATTTATTGAATGACCCTCGTAGAAGTCCTTATACCGAAAAATTCACCTTATTTATTGAATGAACCTCGTAGAAGTCCTTATCCCGAAAAATTCACCTTATATTTTGAATGAGCCTCATAGAAGTTCTTATAACAAAAAACTCACCTTATTTATTGAATGACCCTCGTAGAAGTCCTTATACCGAAAAATTCACTTTATTTATTGAATGACACTCGTAGAAGTACTTATACCGACAAATTCACCTCTTTTAATGAATGACCCTCGTAGAAGGTCTTATACCAAAAAATACACCTTATTTATTAAATGACCCTCGTAGAAGTACTTATACCGAAACATTCACCTTATTTATTAAATTACCTTCGTAAAAAGGGTTCCAAGAAAAGGATGTTTCTTTTCACCGGATATTTCTGAGAGCTCTCGAAGCCATGCCAAAATTTATAAATGTTGGTTACAATCTGAACAACCTAAGATACGTAGATGATACAGTGCTGATAGCAAACACGGAAAGGAAACCACAAGATCTTCTACGGAATTTAGCTGAAAAAAACAATGGAAAGAAAGGACTACAGATAAACGATAAGAAAATAGAATGCATGGTCATCAGTTAAAACAGGGTCCCAAAATGCCAAATACAATAATAAAAATTGAAACTCTGATACCCGAAGGTGAACTGGAATGGACAATGAGACATTCCAGAAGCAGAGTAGAGTTCTGAGAGACATTAAAATTTCGCCAGAAACAATGAAGAGAGTGCTGGGTTACTACTTGATGTGTCGCTCAGTATGGCATCTTAAAGATGAAAAAGAGTCGTAAAGAAACTGAAATGTGCTTCTTCTAGAGAAAGATACTCAGTATGCGATAGGCATAACATGTGTGCAACGATCTGCTTTTGGAGAGAATGGAAGTGATATAACGAGGAAGGAGGGCTTTCAAAAACCTGATACACAAAAGTCAGAAAGAGGGTTAAACAGATAGGGAAAACAACACTTAACATACTCGCTGGGTTTGATGGGCTTGAGCTAGTAAATGGCAGAGTTGGGTTCGGGTGTGGTAACAGGAGAAAGTGTTCTAAGTGCCACTAGAAAAAAAGGAGATGAAGAAAAAAAAAGACGAAGAAAAAGAAGCCGAGGAAGCCTCCCTAGACATAGAAAACTTATTTTTTAATGTTCCCGTAAACTATAAAGTGGGGGATCAATTTTTTTATTATAATCAATATATAAACTGATCCCTCACTTAGGGCCATTCTAGTTTTTATACATTTATATCATAGAATTATAAGCTTGAGCAAATGGATGGCAGAGCGGAGTTTAAGCGTGGTAAGAGGAGAAAGTGTGTTAAGAGCCAGTACGGATAAGGAGATGTGGAAGGTCATGATTGCCTACGTCCTGAAGGGACACGGCTCAAAGTGGAAAAAGAATTTAAAAAAGAATAGGAGGGAGCCTCCCCAGACGTAGAAAACTTATTTATTAATGTTCCTGTAAAATATAAAATGGGGGATCAATTCTCTATTATAAACAACATATATACTGATCACTCACTTTGTGACCATTCTAATTTTTATACATTTATATTCTAGATTTATGATATTTAGGAAATGGATATCAGAATGGTGTTTAGGTGGGTTAACAGGATAAAGTGTGCTAAGAACCACTATGGATAGTGAGATGTAGAAGGTCATGATCGCTTACGTCCTGAAGGGACACGGCGCACAAAGAAGAAGAAGAAGAAGAAGAAGAAGAAGAAGAAGAAAATACTGTTCAGTTATCTAAAATGACATACCTTTCAGTTCTTACCGAAAATCAGTCGGAGGAAGAAAAATATTGTTACTAAAATCAGCTCAGGCAATTACTCACTACCGATCAGAGTTCACTGCTTAAATATCATTTCAGGTCGGTCTCCAAAAATATACACGCTCGACTGAACATTCCTGTCATCCCAGCGCTGGCTACACGTATCTCCGTTCAATATTCCAGACCCCACCTGACAGATTTTAAGAGATTCAGGACATGTGCAGCGTCATTGTTGCTTTTGACATTTGCTTTTATTTTCCTGTACTTTCTACCGTGATTGATTTACAAGTGACTTCGTAACATTAAAAGTAGACCTTTTCATCTTCATCTGATTCGGAAGGCATTTATAATTTCAAAAAACTCTTTGTGGCAGGTCACATTCTGTATACTTTTGGCGAGACCAAATTGTCAAGTAGTTCCTTGATGTGCATTTAGGCAAAAGTCTTCCCTTGATGCATGTTTTATTAAGAACTTTTCACTCGAATTGTAAATATCCCAAATACTTGTAATCACATATGAACGATATCGAATTACACTCAGATCACCGACAGAAGATTCTAAATATATTTCAGTAAAAGAATTGAAGATCCGTGCATGGAACACTGCTGCCATATACGGTCAGTCACCCCTGCTGTTCCCCCAGTATTCCCGAGAGGCTCCAAAAGGGGATCAGTAATGTGATAAGTACCGACTTTGCGGTTCAAATTCAGCCAATTTCTCACCGATGGAATGTGCCTTCACTCTGTCTGCTCTACAAATATTTTCATGGCTTCTGCTCCGACGAACATCAGTCACTGGTGCCCCTGCCACATTAGTTTACTAGTGCAATGAGACTGGCAACATATAATCGTGTCGCACCAAGCAAGGCATTTTACTGCCACTGTTTTGCAGAGGGTTACATAGAAGGAAATTTATGAGAAAATTTATGAGAAAAATTCCCCGACGGCTACAATCTCCAGGAGTTTCAATGTAAAGTCAATAGTCATCACTAACTTGCATCCTCTCTATCACGCTCCTTTCCCCGTCCACTCCACTCTCATCAGTATTCTCATCCTTCCCTTAACCACTTCCTGACATCCTCTGTATCATGTCACTCTTTCTCATATTTTTCCTCCTATGTAATTTCCTGCACACCAGTGGAAGAGGACTGCATTGCATGGGGCGATATGACAAAAAAATAACCTCCCTGGAAAACAACGATCGTCTTGACAGACAACGAGGAAATCGTATATATATAAAAAAAAAAATCTTATATTTTTATTTTTCGTCAGGGATGGTTGTTTGGAGCAGGAGAAGAGCCGGAGAGAGATCGCACACACGAAGGAGTTGTCAGGGAGTCATTAGCTTGTTTCTGCTTTGTCAGCCGTTGTTGATCACACTTCTCTCTCCGTCTTCTCTTCTGTCATCAGCCATAAACCCCAGATTTATATAACCCAAAATTCTTACGCATTTTTGATTTTTCAGGTCGTCGCTTAATTGATGTCCTCTTCCTTCCAGATACATCTGTCTTTCATCTTCGCGGAATATCTCCTTTCAAGCCATTTGGCGTCCGTGTTGCGGGGAGCTAACAGTTTGTCTCCCACTCCTCACTTGTAGAACTTTCTTCTTTTACACATTCTCTTTTGTGGAACTCACTTCCAGACTCTTGTTTTCCAATCAACTTTCTTCTTCCAAGATCAAAATACAATATCAATCGTTAGCTTCCCTGTGTCTTTTCTACAGACAATTTCATGGTAATTGTCCTAATGAAGATTCCACTATGATATCTAGAATTTAAATAAAGTATTTTTTATTTATATTTGTTTTTTATTGATGTGCGCGATGATGCAGTGGATATCGAATCGAAATGACAAATCGTAGAGCCGAGTTCGAATTCCAGGTGAATTCCTTGCATTCACTTACGCGCCAATACCCTTGGGAAATGTATTAATCCGTCTCTTTCTTCCAGTTATGGGTTAAATAACGGGACAGATTAGATTTTATAGCCTTGGCTGACAACCAGTCAAACCGCAGAAAGCAATGGCAACCTACTGCGGGATAATCTTCTGCCTAGTTAGTCATGTCTCTTTCGAGACATGATCGCCCAAAGCGTGAATCACGTATGGCACTTAACTGACTGACTGAATATAATAGTTGAAAACATGATTAAGGCTTCTAATAGGCATAAAATGCGAGATCAGTTTTATACTGTTATGAAGTAATAAACTGATCCCCCACTAATTATACTTAATACAATAATAAAATATAATCTATCTCTTCTCTCCCCATCTATGTGTTAAATGTCAGGACAGATTGAGTTCTATAGCCTTGGATGGCAGCCAGTCTACCGCAGAAAGCAATGGCAACCTACTGCGGGATAATCTTCTGCCCAGTCAGTCATGTCTCTTTCGAGATATGATCGCCCAAAGCGTGTTTCACGGATGGCACTTAACTGACTGACTGAAATATTATAGTTGCCAACATGATTAAGGCTTCTACTGGTCATAAAGTGGGGGATCTGTTTTATATTGTTATGAAGTAATAAACTGATCCCCCCTAATTACTACTTAATAATATATTACATATCTTCCCTCTGTAGCTATGAGTCAATTAACAGGACAGATTGGGTTCTATATGCTTGGCTAGCAACCAATCTACCGCAGAAAGTAATGGCAACCTACTGCGGGATAAACTTCTGCCCTGTCAGTAATGTCTTTTTCTAGACATGATAGCCCAAAGCGTGTATCACGTATGGCACTTAACTGACTGATTAAAAACGTTGGTGGTAACATCTAAAATGTTTAGATGCAACCGGAATTTTTATACTAACAGTTTCTTCTATCGTGTTTCTAACTTGTGAATCTCTTTTCAGGTTTTCTTCATTCCAGTCAACTTTGATTTTCTAAAGTTTAAATGCAATGCCCCAGAGAACTGATGGAGATGCTCGGCAGCCTGGACATATTTGGGAAACACGTGAGTGTAATAAAGGATCTTTACTGGCAGCAAGATGGTTGCACACGGACAGATAATGAATACAAAGATAGAAAAGGGCGTAAGACAAGGATGTGTCTTTTCACCGGATCTGTTCAACTTGTACGGCGAGAATATTTTGAGGATTCTAGAAGTTATGCCTGGATTCGTAATCGGAGGCCACAATTTAAACAACCTTAGGTATGCTGATGTTACAGTGCTGATAGCAGACACAGAAAGGAAACTACAAGACCTCCTACAGAAGGTAGCAGAAGAAAGTAATAAGAAAGGACTGGAAATAAACTGCAAGACAACCGAATGCATGGTCATCAGTAAAAAGGGCAGCTCAAGATGCCAAATACAGGTCGGGGATACCAGAATCAAGCAGGTACAAAAATTTAAATACCTGGGAAGCGTTATAACAGAAGACGGAAGGTGCGACACAGAGATCCGAAGGCGAATTAGCATGGCGAAGGAAGCATTCTAGAAGTTGAGTAAAGTATTAAGAGACAGGACAATTTCGCTAGAAACTAGTAAGAGAGTACTGGATTGCTACGTGTTGTCCGTCCTTCAATGTGCCAGCGAATGCTGGACAATACCATCAAAGATGAAGGAAAACCTTGAAGCAATTGAAATGCAGTTCCACAGAAGGATGCTGCGAATATCATGGATCGAGCATGTGAGCAATGATGAGGTCTTGGAAATGATGGAAACAAAAAGGAAATTATTACTGAGCATCAGGAAGAAACAGCTGAAATTTCTGGGACACGCAATGAGGAAGGAGGGTTTGGAGAATCTGATACTAACAGGCCAGATAGAGAAAAAAGACACAGGGGAAAGCAAAGGATAACATATTTGAAGGACCTAATCAGGTGGATGATGAAACGAGGGTTGCATGGAGTCACAGGAGAAGGCGTGCTAAGAGTCAGCAGGGATAGGGAAACGTGGAAAGCGATGATCGCCTACGTCCTGAAGGGACAGGGCACATAGAAGAAGAAGAAGAAGAAGAAGAAGAAGAAGAAGAAGAAGAAGAAGAAGAAGAAGAAGAAGAACTGCAATGCTAGTCGTTATCTTCCCTGTGACTTTTTCTTTTTCATTGTTTCCTCCTCTTAATAACGTTTTACTTTTGTTTTTCGCATATGTTTTCACACCTCGAAAAGCCTCTCGTTTGTTTTTAGAGGATTCATTTTGCTTGCTTGCAGAGTAATCGTTAAAACAAATGTGAGGAACAGGTGTTATGTCTTCTAATTCTTTTTTTTTAATTACAAAGAATTTATGAAAAATGACCAAATATTTTCTGTTACATTTTGTAAAAATTGCTTAAAGATTTCTGTCGTAGTCATTACTAAAAATTATTTCTCCCCATGGAAACTAGCACGCAGTTATTATGAATCACGAAGGCACGATTAGATCTACAATTATAAGCACGCAATAATGGCAGGTGTTCAGTTAGCCTTTCTAAAAACAGATTGTTCTTGAAGATAAATTTGTCATATTACACCTGCGGATTAAATTAATCCGCCTTATATGATGTGCAATTTGTACGTTTACTGCTTAGTTTGAAATTAATTATTTAATTACGATAATTACAGATGCGTTGTGGTACTGTGGATATCGGCTCGGAACGAGAAATCGGGGAGCCGATTTCGAATTCCAGGTGAATTCCTCGCATTCACTTACGCGCAAATACCCTTGGGAAAGGTATTAATATGTCTCTCTCTTCCAGCTATGGGTAAAACAACCGGACAGATTGGGTTCTATAGCCTTGGTCGGCAACCAGTCTACCGCAGAAAGCAATGGTATCCTACTAGTCATGTTCCTGTCGAGATATGGTCGCCCAAGGCGTGTATCACATATGGCACTTAACTGACTGACTAAATATAATAGAAACATGATTAAGGCTTCTACTGGACATAAAGTGGGTGATCGGTTTTCTATTGTCATGAAGTAATAAACTGAGCCCCCACTAATTACTACTTATTAATATAATATAATTCACTAGTCTACCGCAGAAAGCAATGGCAACCTACTGCGGGATAATCTTCTGCCCAGTCACTCATGTCTCGAAAGAGACATGATCGCCCAAAGCGTGTATCACGTATGGCACTTAACTGACTGACTGAATATAATAGAAACATGATTAAGGCTTCTACTGGGCATAAAGTGGGTGATCGGTTTTCTATTGTCATGACGTAATAAACTGATCCCCCACTAATTACTACTTATTAATATAATATAATTCACTAGTCTACCGCAGAAAGCAATGGCAACCTACTGCGGGATAATCTTCTGCCCAGTCACTCATGTCTCGAAAGAGACATGATCGCCCAAAGCGTGTATCACGTATGGCACTTAACTGACTGACTAAATACAATAGTTAGAAACATGATTAAGGCTTCTACTGGGCATAAATTGGGGGATCGGTTTTCTATTGTCATGAAGTAATAAACTGATCCATGGGGCCATCAATTTCTACTTATTAATATAATACATCTCTTCCCCCACTAGCTATGAGTCAAATAACAAGACAGATTGGTTTCTATAGCCTTGTCTGGCAACCAGTATACCGCAGAACGCAATGGCAACCTATTGCGGGATAATCTTTTGCCCAGTCTGTCATGTCTCAGAAGAGAAAGCGTGTATCACGTATGGCACTTGATTGATTGAATTACAGGTGAAATTCTTGTCAAATATATAGTCATTTACTTATTTTCATCGTTTTCATCAGCGACGTAATATCTCCCCTTTTATATAGCAGTGAATCATCAGAGTCGAAGAGGAAACTTGAAAAAGAGAGATGAGAAAATATATGCAATTTTGTTTTATTGTGTATTTTTTCTTTTTTCACGTGTGTTGCATAACTACAAGAAATTCTTTACATTAATATACGCATCGATGTAGCAGACATTATAAAATCCGCCCCCACCCAAAAAAAGAATACTATTTCATTTTTTAAGTCTATTAGAAAATTCCGACCGTAAGATTTTTGAACATCAGTTTATTCAAAGAATCAAACCTTGCTCTACCAGTAACTTGATTTTAGTAGAGTTTGAGTGAAGCGTCTTTGAGAAATACATAAAAGTGCGCAAAAGACCACCCGAAATTATATTAGTCGATGATTTTTGACAAATTCTGTAGATTGATTCGAAAATGATTTTGGGTATATCAAAGGTTTGGACCATGATCTACAAGGTACCCGATTTTTGTTCAATTCGCATAAGACGACTCGGAGGAGAAGCGTTCGTAAATTCTAAGCCTTTCGATGATTTCTGCCTTGCTCTGTAAATCGATTCGAAAAAGAAAAATTGCGCACATCAAAGGTTCATGTCATAGTAGACGACAAGGGATCCAATTTTGAGTGAAATCGAGGCAAAGAGTTTCGGAGATGAGATCCAAAACGAAAGTGAGAAAGGTATACATGTATGTATTTGTATTTGTTATTTGATGAAGCTTTAACTGCCAAAATACAAATCAAATCTCTTCTCTCTTTTCATGGAAGGTTTCCATTTATTAAATTGGTAACTTTAAACAATGTCAGGATTTCAGTATCCTATTAAATATGATACTTGTCGATAAGGAAAAACACATGAATAAAACAGAGACGAATTTAATACTTTCCAACCGGGATCTCTCTTCGGATTCATTTCGGAAATGGCTGTATAATTTTCTGACTTATGAGATATTCCGTTAATGACAAGAGGGATTTAATTTTAATCCTGAAAAAATCTGAGAAATTTAAAAACTTTTCATTTAGACTAAGAAATGTACTAACGACGTTTTCAAAAGTCACTCGTTTTCATCCATTTTTCATAAGAAACACTAGGTTTGGGTAAATGTAATTAGTTTCATTATTTTTTTTAAAACAAATACAAAGACACACGTGCATATCTTTCTCTTTTTTGTCTTGGATCTAATGAAGTCTTAACTGGCAAAATACATCATCAAATCTCTTCACACACTTCATGTAATATTTTCATTTATCAAATTGGTAACTTTAAACATATATATATATATATATATATATATATATATATAGTCATCCGAAGACAGATATGTTTCGCTGTATCACAGTTCATCATTACAGTTAGGCAGCCGATTGCTTTTTACTCAGGTTTGAAATCCGACCGAATTGGCGTCAGTCGACGATTCTACCTCTGAGCTATGGGCGCTCGGTAGACGGGGGCAGACTTTTTAGCGTGTATATTATCATTATACACGCCCAATAACTGAGGGTGTTCTAATTCATTGCTGAATGAACGATGCGTATATTTCAAAGTCAACCATTCATCCAGAGTGCTCAATCAGGGTGTGAGAACGTGTATATATATATATATATATTTCGTTAAAATTTCATTAATCAAAAGGTATAAGTTATAACTTGTGTTCAAATATAAAAATCAACTTACGATTAAAATTATTTACCTATTTGAAGTTTTATGTGTCCCCACTAGATACCTTACTCAGATAAAATAATCCTCTCCATAAGTTAATTAATATCCATGTTTCATTCACAAAATAAAAAATTAATATTATATTAATAAAATAAAATAAACCCATACAATACTAAAAGGTCATTCTATTTCATCCACTCATAGATAGTAGTCAAATAAAAAGTGCCTACCCATTTAAAAGATTTAAGGTGCCACTTTGGAATTACCCAGACAAAACTAAAAATTGACCTGTCCAGAACTAATCACCTCGTCCAACTCTGCCAACAAAATCTTTATCTCTATGGTTACAACTACCGACGGACCAGCTAAGACATACTAAATTCCCATCACTCACATGACCTACATATCACATTCCCAAAAATAAATAGTTTCCACAAATCACCCGAAGAGGAGCGGTTGTTCTCCGAAACATGATAAATTTTGTGTAGTGACACTATGCTTTTATAAACCATTGTAACAACGATTACAATACACACACACGCACACACATATATATATATATATTGTAATCGTTAGTTATATATATATAAACTTATTATGTATTTACATATATACATATAAACTTATTTATAAATGAAACTTTGTCTGTGTGTGTGTATCTGTGTGTGTGTGTGTGTGTGTTTCCGTTACCTGTAGACTCCGAAACGACTCAACCGATTTTCTTGAAAATTTACACAGTTGTACTATAAGTGTCTGCGAGTGTTCTTAGCTAGGATTTGTGTTGAGGTGCCACCGATAAATATCGATAATCGATAATCGAAAAAATCGGGTTATAGAAGGATTGGTCCGATTTTAATCAAATTTTATACACTCATAGAGAAAGACATAAGAAACGATATTCAGAAGTTTCAAGGTTGCAGCTCTTCCAATAGCTATTGGGCGCGTATAATGATATGCGCTAAAATGTCTGCCTACTTCTACCGAACGCCCATAGCCCTGGGGTAGAGTCGCCGACTGACGCCATTTCGGTCGGGTTTCAATCCTGGGCAAAAAAGCAATCGGAGTCTAATCGTACTGATGAGCTGTGATACGGCGAAACAGATCTGTCTGCGGATGACAATATATATATATATATATATATATATATATATAAAAGGAAAGTGTGTGTGTCTGTTTATCTGTCTGTATGTCCTTTATACAAATCCCCCAAATTTTTTAACCGATTCTCAAACAAATATTATTTAGGCAGAGTCTCAGCTCCAAGACCATGAATTACATTTGAAGCTTTCATTACACCCGTGCAACTCCGGGCTATACTGCTAGTATAAAATAAATATATTTTTATATTCAAAATTATGGAATGAATATTTCAACATCCTTAAGAGAGATTTCACGTCTCTTCAGCAACGGTACATATTTCAAAATGAAAATAAAAATAAGAATAAGAATAAAAATAAAAATAAAAGAGAGAATAAAAACAGTTAAGATTTGAGAAATGTGCGTTGTGGTGCAGTAGATATCGGCTCGGAACGAGAAACCGGGGAGCCGAGTTCGAATTCCAGTTGAATCCATTGTATTCACTTACGCGCAAATACCCTTGGGAAAGGTATTAATCCGCCTCTTCCTTCCAGTTATGGGTTAAATAGCAGGACAGATTGGATTCTATACACTTGGTCGGCAACCATTCTACCGCAGAAAGCAATGGCAACCTACTGCGGGATAATCTTCTGCCCAGTCAGTCATGTCTCTTTGCCCAAGCGTGTATCACGCATGGCATTAACTGACTGACTGACGTCACAAAAATTTTTACATCTAAGAATAGACATGATTTACTTCCGGATTTTTTTTTTTTTTGTGACGTAAATTATACTTGTCGATAAGGAAAACACATGAATAAAACAGAGACGAATTTAATACTTTCCAACCGGGATCTCTCTTCGGATTCATTTCGGAAATGGCTGTATAATTTTCTGACTTATGAGACATTCCGTTAATGACAAGAGGGATTTAATTTTAATTCTGAAAAAATCTGAGAAATTTAAAAACTTTTCATTTCGACTAAGAAATGTACTAACGACGTTTTCAAAAGTCACTCGTTTTCATCCATTTTTCATAAGAAACACCAGGTCTGGGTAAATGTAATTAGTTTCATTATTCTCATTTTGAAATATGTATCGTTGCTGAGGAGATGTTAGGGATTTCATGTTGAAATGTCATTCAACATTTTTGAATTTTGAAAATTTATTTAATTTTGTATTAGCTCTGTAATTTTAATTACATTGAGCTCTCCTCCTGGATCATTTTTTAATATTAAAATTTAATATTATTTAAGTTGATGTTTTGGGATTTACCTTCCTACTTTTCCGTTTTGGATTAATGTATTTTAATTTTAATAATAATAATAATAATAATAATAATATATATATATATATATATATATATATATATGTATGTATATATATATATTAGTCATCCACAGCTCATCAGTGTGGCTAGACATGTATATTATCATTATACATGCTCAATAGCTGAGAGTGTTCTAATTTCTTGCTGAATGAGCGATATATATATATATATATATATATATATGTGTGTGTGTGTGTGTGTGTGTGTGTGTGTGTGTGTGTGTGTGTGTGTGTTTATATAAAATATATAAAATGTGTGTGTGTGTGTGTGTGTGTTTATATAAAATAAATACATTCTTAATATTCAAAATTGTTGAATGAATATTTCAACATGAAATCCCTAAGAGAGATTTCACGTCTCCTCAGCAACGGTGCATATTTCAAAATGAGAATAAAAATAAGAATAAAAATAAAATAGAGAAATAAAAAAATACAAAAGAAATAACGGTTAAGAGTTGAGAAATTTACGTCACAAAAAATTCCGGAATAAAATCATGTCTATTTTTAGATTTAAACTTTTAGAGAGAGTTGTAAGTGAAGAAATGGAAAACTTGGCTTCGTCTAGCTTTACAAAGGAAAGGGTTAAACGAATAGGGAGAGGTGAAACATTGAGAATTGGGTTAAACAAAACAGAAAGAGAAAGGAGGCGGGAGATAAGAAAAATAAAGAAAAGGAAAGAAAAGAAAAAAGGAAAAAAAAGAAAAAAATTATATTAGAGACGCTCGATACGTGTCAAACAAAACTAACTTGATAAATGGGTTAGAGTATTAGAAATAAGAGACTTTTTAGAAAAAGCATAATTAGGGGAAAAATTAGATAAATGATTTAAATAAATTTAATTAAGTAAATCTAATTAAAGATACCTCTAGGTAAAGATAAACTAAATAAAAATAAGAATAAAGATTAAAGAAAATTATAAATTAAATATTATTTCTAAAAATTAATTTAAAAAATGTTATTTATATCTAAAATTTATAAAAATTATCATGTGAAAACGATATATATACTAGCAGAGTAAATCGGGGGTTAAGTTAGTAAAAGAATCCATATTTTCTATAGGTAAACAATCAAAGGAGACTGGGAGAGGAAGGTAGAGGGTTTAAAATACAATTTAAAGTTAAATTAATCTATCAAAAACCATTAAATTTATATTTAATATCCTAAACACTAAAAATTAGAATTTAAAATTTAAGTGTTCACAAAACTCGCTTTATGACGGCACTTACTAATGAATTCCTTTCTAAAATTCAGGAGTAGGTGCTGGTAAGGGTACTTTAATATTAGAATTTTTTTTATATATATATATATATATATATATATATATATATATATATATATACAATACGGTATACAACAGATTTATAATATATATATATATATATATATATATATATATTATAAATTATACTTTGGAACATGGACAGACTACAATCTACTATAAAATTCGCTTCTATTTACAAGATTGGCTCGGTGTTTGCCAACATATCATGAAAGTACATTTCGCTGTTAAGAATGTCAAATACAAAAATATATTCTGGTTGAATTCATTTCTTATGATGTTTAAAAAAAATCATATTCAACAAACAGCGAAACCAGCTTTCGTTTGATTTCTGCTTAAGTTCTTTAAGTTTTTTTAAATAAAAATATAAACAAGTGCAGAGATTTTTGAAACAGCTAATTCCCAATGGATGTTTTACCATGTGTTTTGCATCCTCTTTAGCATTCATTGACAGAATATAGCGACCAACAGAACATCGAAAACAGCAAAGTTATCTCCCTTGAAATCAATTCAAATAAACTGCTTTAAAAATATTTCTCTCCTGAAAGGATTAATAAACTTTGACATGAACATTGCTAAGCACCTGTTTTCGACGTTCTTTTAAATTTTTTATTAGATACTTTTTTAAGCTAAAGTTTTAATTATTTTTTTTTATCCGACAAAAAAACTAACAAATACCAACAGAAAATATTAATTTAAAAATATTTTCTTTTCTGTCTGACGTCAAAACAGAAGAAAATAACAAGTTCTCTTGTTACACTGGTTTTCTATTAACAATTTATCCATACAAGAGATTGCTATCAACAACACGTGCTTTTTCTAAATATTTAATGAGATTTCTTCAATTAATATTTATTTTCATTATGCAATAACACCAACTCATTTCAAACTTGACAAACTACGTTCTAGTCCCGTCCAAGGAAACCAAAGATTCACTGTATACAGATTCCTAATCCAAAGTTGCTAGTTGTCACCCTTTTTTCTTCCTTAACTACCTTGGCATTCAAGTTCCCTTTGATGATTCAAATTTCTTAGGTTTTACACTGAAACTTGGAGTAGAAAGATTTTATTTCTTCCTCAGTGCTTTGCGTTGTTGGTTCATAGATTACTATAATTGCTATGTTGAAGGTCGCCCTTTCAGTTTGATACTGTCAGTTATCTTTGGGATAACTGGCAGTATCCCAAAACGCATTTCTTTATTTGTCCAGTATTAAGCCAACTCCCTTTATCCTTATTTTTACGTCCTGCGTATATTCTGGTACATGAGGAAGGATGTCTTGGAGAATCTGATACTCACAGGAGAGATAAAAGGAAAGGATAATAAAGGAAAGCGATGCATGACATACTTAATGGGCTTGAGCAAATTGATGTGAGAGCAGGATTTGGCGGGGTAGCAAGAGAAAGGGTATTAAAAGCTAAAACTTATAATCTGGTGTGGAAGACCGTGGTCGCCTACGTCCTGAAAAAGCAGGGTTCATAGAAAAAGACGAAGAAATAGAAGAAGAAGAAAAAGAAAAAGAAGAAGAAAAAGAAGAAAAAGAAAAAGAAGAAAAAGAGAGAAGAAAAAAGAAAAAAGAGAGAAGAAAAAAGAAAAAAGAGAAAAGGAAAAAGAAAAAAGAAGAAGAAAACGAAGAAGCAGAAGAAGAAGAAAAAGAAAAAGAAAAAGAAGGAAAAGAAAAAGAAGAAAAAAGACAAAAGAAAAAGAGAGAAGAAAAAGAAAAAAGAAGAAGAAAACGAAGAAGCAGAAAAAGAAGACAAAGAATAAGAGGAAGAAAAAGAAGAAGAAAAAAGAAAAAAGAAGAAGAAAACGAAGAAGCAGAAAAAGAAGACAAAGAATAAGAGGAAGAAAAAGAAGAAGAAAAAAGAAAAAAGAAGAAGAAAACGAAGAAGCAGAAGAAGAAGAAAAAGAAAAAGAAGAAAAAGAAAGATCTAAAAATATGCTATGGCTTTAAAAAATCTATAAATATTTAATAGAAAACGAATAAATCAATAAAAATATTAAAATTTACTTTAGTGTTTTTGAAAACTGGATGCAATACAATAAAACTCAGAATCAGTCAGTTAATGCCATATGTGATACACGCTTGGGCGATCATGTCTCGAAAGAGACATGACTGATTGGGCAGAAAATTAACCCGCAATAGGTTGCCATTACTTTCTGCGGTAGACAGGTTGCCAGCCAAGATTATAGAACCCAATCTGTCCTAGCTAGAGGAAGAAGAGATGTATTATATTATTAATTAGTAATTAGTGGAGGATCAGTTTATTACTTCATAACAATATAAAACTGATCCCCTGCTTTATGTCCAGTAGCAGTCTTAATCATGTTTTTAATTATTATATTGAGTCTGTCAGTTAAGTGCCATACGTGTCACACGCTTTGGGCGATCATGTCTCGAAAGAGACATGACTGACTGGGTAGAAGATTATCCCACTGAAGATTGCCATTAATTTCTACTGTAGACTGGTTGCCAGCCAATACTATAGAACCCACTCTGTCCTGTTATTTAACCCATAACTGGAGGGAAGAGACGGATTAATTCCTTTCCCAATGTTATTTGTGCGTAAGTGAATGCAAATAATTCAACTTGAATTCGAAATCGGCTCCCCGATTTCTTGTACCGAGCCGATATCCACTGCACCACAACGCACATTCCAACTCGGAACAGTAATAAGATAATTGAATAGAAACAGTTTACCTTTAGTTTTATGATTAGGCTAAAAATCAATACTGAGCCCCATAATTACAAACACCGCTTACCTTAAGGAAATTTTCTTCTCATATTAGCCTGGGGGACCATTGTATTGGTGAAACCTAATTTTGCTGTAATTATAGACTTCAACATTTTCTTTCTCAAAATTCCCTGCTTAATAAAAGAAATAAAACTTCCCCTTTCGATTTAAGTTTAAAAAAATGGAAAGAAAATGTTAAAGTAATAATATGTGTTATTTTTTATCTAACACTATCTACATTGTAAAATTACCTCTGCTTTAGCTCTGGAGGTTTTCCAATCGGAATGAAACCCTTTATTTATGGGTCAGGTTAAAAACTATTCGCCATCTCCTCATGAGAAAATGACATCATTTTCGTTTAAGACTCTCGTCCGTTTCTACATTAAGGACCCAAGTACAAGTCTTGTTTGTAATATTAACAAGTTTCGGTCTGTGTAATTGCTTGGAGAACTTGATACTGACAGGCCAGATAGAAGGAAAAAGAGACAGGGGAAAGCAACGGATAACATATTTAAAGGACCTAATCAGGTGGATGACGGAACGAGGGTTGCATGGTGTAACAGGAGAAGGCGTGCTCAGAGCCTCCAGGGATAGGGAGACGTGGAAAGCCATGATCGCCAACGTCCTGAATGGACAGGGCACATAGAAGAAGAAAAAGAAGAAGAAGAATTGGTTGAGAAAAAGGCAAGTAATTTTTTGAAACGCGTTTCTTAGTTCATAATGACTAAAATTATGTTCTTATTAAAAGAATTGCCTAACACAATTTGGAAATTGGGTTTAAGGATGATTTGATGTGTTATACACCTTTGTGTAAATTAATTGTTTCAGGTATTTTCTTTCACCATATGGTCAATTTTATCAACCACAGTAGTGACAGGGAGTAATCGATTTCTGTTTTTTCCTCAGATTAAACTCTTTGCATTGGTGTGCAGTAATATGAATCTATTCTCGGGGTGTGCAATTGTTGTGAAGTAGTTTTCGCACTGAAGATTATAATCGTGCTTTGCCGGTTGCTAATCGACTTAACGCATCCAAAATGTTAGAAACTTGGTAATCTTCCACTGTAAGCTGACTACTTAGTATTCGGCTAACTGCCGACTAATATCAACTGCTTTAGTCCAACTATGTCCGAACTGGAACGAACTAATGGTTCTACTGAACTCCAATAGAACTCTAAAGAACTCTCTAGAACTTCTAAGAACTCCTAAGAACTTCCCAAGAACCTCTCAATATTTATTGTATGAAAAATACAATTGTGGCACAAGGCCGATTTGCGGGGTGGGGAAAAATCATGTTGGTCATCAGTACCTATATCTAACTAATCTGACTCACGACCCAAACATACTTTACAATTTTCTCATCCACCACAAGAATATGTCCATCATCATTCAATCCTTCATACACCAAAATACTTCAAACATATCGGGGCCTAAAAAAAAATCGATTCGAAATTTTTTACTAGATCAAAGGTTCATGTCATGATCGACATGTGACCCAATTTTGGTTGGAATCGAACCAAGGGTTTCTGAGGAGTCAGTCAGTCAGTTAAGTGCCATACGTGATACACGCTTGGGCGATCATGTCTCTTTTTGAGACATGACTGACTGGGCAGAAGATTATCCCGCAGTAGGTTGCCATTGCTTTCTGCGGTAGACTGGTTGCCGACCAAGGCTATAGAACCCAATCTGTCCTGCTATTTAACCCATAACTGGAAGGAATAGACGGATTAATACCTTTCCCAAGGGTATTTGCGCGTAAATGAATACAATGGATTCAACTGGAATTCAAACTCGGCTCCCCGGCTTCTCGTTCCGAGCCGATATCCACTGTGCCACAGGAGTAGGGTTCGTTAAATAGAGACACGCAAATACACACCCAGACAGTCAAACATAACCATTTTTATAATATATACCGATATATATATATTATCCCTATCATATTTAAGACCGTTGTGTATTCCTTTTATATACCTCCTAGCATCATAGCCCAGCGTTGCCCTTGCAACTCAGAACATTTTTTAATTATATGATTAATGCAGCGTGTTACGATGCCCGAGCGCTTGCAGTCGCAGCTTCACTTTTAAACTCAGTTATATAAAAAAAATAATTATATAAAAAATTGTTGTTTAAAGAGTGTTAAAAAATTCCATTAAAAATCTATTTTCTTTTGTTTTGCGTAAACGTGAGTTGATGTTTTGTATGACATAAACAACACTGCGTCTGTTTTTCTTTAAAAATTAAGGTGAAAATATTTACATTTTTTGTTGACTAAATGAATTTCAGAAATTTTCGAAGAATATTTTAAAATATAGACATTTAATTTTAGAGAAAAAAAATTACATTAATGCCACACGAATTACAGACAGTTGATTTCCTGCATAAAATATTTAGCGAAAAAAGCCTTATTTTTTTTTTTTTCTGAAGTATGAAATATTAAATCTGAAAAAAAGACTTAAATAGTTAAATTAAACATTGGAACTTTTTTTTACAAATTTTATTTTTGTTTGAAAAAACACCTTTTTTTTCAAATATTTCTTTGTTTCAAAATTACGGGAAAAAATATTCATATTTTTTTGTTGAATAAATGAATTTTTAAAACGTCGGAATAGAAATTAAATGTAAAGGCTCATTTTTTTCAGTCGTGTTTGACACGTGTGATTTTATTTCTGTGACGTAATTCAGCAACCATCTTAGATATAGATGTTTTACGGAGCAAATGTAAACAATCGTCTCCATTGGCCAAAAGTGCGACAGGCAAAATTGCTGAACTTAAACTTAAAAATTATGTGTTGACCTGGCTTCCCTGTAGATATGTGTCCCTAGATAGTTTGAATGGCGTAGCTTAAAAAATGTAGGCGTGCATAGGGAACAGTCACACACAGACTCAGAGATTGCCTTTTATATATATAGATATAGAAATTTCACACCTGTACCGCTCGTTAATAGACAGAGAATAGTGTCGTCTCATATTATAAGGACGAATAGTGAGTGAAAATAGTGAGGTATCATCAGCAGCTCATTTTATTCTCTTTCCTACCAGATATTATGTCGTCGAGCAGAGAGTAATATTTATACTCTCTCTGTTTTAATAAAGACCGTTTTGTCTTTATATACAGTACTCTGTAAAAGTATAAGGACAAGAACTGTATTATCTTTTATGAGGCATATTGACAGAAAATAAGCAATTTAATCAAAGTGATTTTATTTGTTTTACTCAACAAATGTTTTAAAAGGTAAAAACACTTATCGGAAAATAAATTTAATATTTAGTATAATAGCCTTTTGCTTTGAAATAATAAAATAATTGCGACAATTTACCAATCGCACCTTGTGTGTATATATATATATATATATATATATATATAACGGTCATGTCACGTTGGATACCCCGGTTCCCGCTCGATCACCGAAGTTGAGCCTGGTCAGTACATAGGTGGGTGACCACTTGGGAATACCAGGTGCTGTTAGCATTCACTGGGGTGCGGTGGATGTCGGCTTGGAGGGGGAAATCGGTGAGCCGAGTTCCAATTTCAGTCGAGCACGCTGCATTCACTTGCGCACTGGTACCCTTGGGAAAGGTATTAATCCGTTCGTTCCCTCCAATTAAGGGTTAAATAATTGAGGTCTGCTGTTCGTGCGATTTGTGGCAGTCATCTGCACCAATTGTTTGTTATCAGCAGTTCCAAGAAGTGTGGATGGTACTACACAATGCCTTCACCACTATAAACAAATCTCTGTGTGGTTGTCTTGCTGGAAAAAGGTTGGACCCTCATACGTTGAACGCGACGGGAGAATCCATTATATATATATACAGTACTGTGCAAAAGTATTAGGGCAAGAACTATTTTATTTTTTATGAGCTATATTGACAGAAAATAAACAATTTAATTAAAGTCATTTTATTTGATTTACTCAACAAATGCTTTAACAAGAAAAATTACTTGTTACAAAATAAATCTAATATTTAGTATAATAGCCTTTTGCTTTGATCACGGCCTTCATTCTGTCAGGCATTGACATCACAAGCTTCTTCAATGTATCTAATGTTATCTCCTGCCAAGCAGCTTGTATTTGTTCCAAAGTGTGTCTTGGAAAGTAACATTGGATTTACTCATTTTTTCAGTCATATCCAAGGATATTTTCAAAATAACTTGTTTAATAGAAAATAGGACAAATTAAATATAACTTCTTTTTAATACATTTTTTTATACCTAGTGTTAAATAATCGGTTTTTATTAGCAATTTACTTGGCGTTTCAACCTGTATTTGAATTTCAGTGAGGTTTTTAGTAAAATCACCCCTGTTCTAATACTTTTGCACACGACCGGTAGTATGCAAATGTGTTAGGACAGGGGTGAATTTAAACTTATTTTTGATGCCTCATAAAAGATAAAATATTTTTTGTCCTAATACTTTTGCACAGTATATATACATATACATCTATCTATCTATCTATCTCTCTCTCTCTCTCTCTCTCTCTCTCTCTATATATATATATATATATATATATATATATATATATTGTGTCGAGTCATCAGATAATTATTTGAATATATATATTGTTAAATATTACAGACAATGAATGTTTATTATGTTTAATCACGAGCCGTACTAAATATTGTATTTCGGTTTAATTTCAGGTAAAAATAAAGACAAAAATTGTCCAACATTTGTTATGTTTTAATTACGCTGAATCTAAGCTTTCGGTTCACAGTGGTTTCAGAGACGTTAACATAAAGAAACTACCATCAAGAATACATTTACCAAACATCAATGACAACTTCATTAACTTGTCGTATTACCAACTCAATCAAGATTAAATGGAATTCCTTAATCTTGGACTAAATTTGCATGTCGCACAGAAAGCTAATACTTATGCACAGTACTATATATATATATATATATATATATATAGTGTGTTTGGACAACAATATCTCTTTTATACAGGTTTCATTTAAAATAACAGACAAAGTATCATCATTACGTTCTTATATAATATTTCGTATATTCTGAACATACACAAGAATCTATATGCATAAATTAAAACAAAATTTACAAATAAAACAAAATTAATTCTAGCTAATGGATAAATGTATAGCCGAAAGTGCTCGAAATTACAAAAGCTTAAACCAATTCTTATATAATTTGAGTTCCTGAAAGAAAAATAATAAACGAACACATGAGAAAAAAAAAAAACTTAATGATAATACCTTGTCTCTCATTTTTAATGAAACCTACACTACCTGCCATAATAATTAGGAACCCCAGTTTCTTTTTAAAGAAAATGATGTATTTCATACCATTTTTTGTATTTATTGCCAAGTGGATAATTCTAAATAAAAATAGAATGGCTCTTTTGTTATTATTAGTTTGCAAAATTTTACAAGGCAAGGAAGCAAAAATTAACACGTCCGAATCACCCTAAATTTTCTTCATTCTTTCATTGATGAATCTGTAATAGAGGTAATTATTAAATATTTATAAATTCATTTGAAGTCCATATTATTGTGCAGTATTAAGAAAAATCAATCTATTTGCATTTATAAATATTCACTTGGCTAAAAATACTAAAAAATAGTATGAAATACATCATTTTCGTAAAACACTGAGGTGGCCTAATAAATATGGTCGGTAATGTATATATATATATATATATATATATATGGTACTATATATATATATATGGAGAAGAAAATTTAAAAAACAGTTTCCACTTCTGCTATATGCGTGACTCTTCAGAAATGAATTTCGTTCTTTCGGTGACTGGCGTGTGTATACACTGATTCTATACAACACGTTAAAATTTTCATTCTCTGTTTCCATGCGCCTATGGCTTAGGGAGTAGCGACTCCGACTTACACCAAATCGGTCGTGCTTTGGTCCTTGTCAGAAGCAAGTGGATGTGTCTAGTCTCACTGATAGGCTGTGATACATCGAAACAGACTTGTATGTTGATTACTAATATATCATGGACTCTCCCATCGATTTCGATGTATAAGGGTCTAACCTTAGTAAGACATCCACACAGATTTGTTTATAGTGGTGAAGGCATTGTGTAGTACCATCCACACTTTTTGGAACTGCTGATAACAAACAATCGGCGCAGAAATCCGCCACAGATCGCATGAACAGCAGACCTCAATTATTTAACCCATAATTGGAGGGAACGGACGGATTAATATCTTTCCCAAGGGTACTAGTGCGCAAATGAATGCCGTGTGCTCGACTGAAATTGGAACTCGGATCACCGATTTCCCCCTCCAAGCCGACATCCACCGCACCACAACGCACATCCGTAAACACTAGCAGCACCTGGTATTCCCAAGTGGTCACCCACCTAAGTACTGACCAGGCTCAACGTTGCTTAACTTCGGAAGCAGTGTATTCAACGTAACATGACCGTTAAACAGACTATATATATATATATATATATATATATATATATATATATATATATATATATATATATATATATATATATATATATATATATATATATATATATATATATATATATATATACTGTCACGCTCAGACGTTTGCATTTTTTTCTTATGTCTTAATCTAAGATATTCAATCGTACATCAATATAAACGTTGCCATCACTTTAGACAGCATAACGATATGGATATTCTGCTGACATTTTTTTACGACACAGCTCACTCGTAAAAAAATATTTTCTGGTGATAAAACATTGCTTGATATGTTATAACAGTGCATGAAACCTCGTCTCGTGCTATAGACGTACTATATATAAATATATATATATATAGTGTGTGTGTGTGTGTGTGTGTGTGTGTGTGTGTGTGTGTGTGTGTGTGTGCACGCGCGCAGTATAGAATTTTACGTGAGAATAAAATTAAATCATCCCTACGCAACTTAACGACTCACGGACAAAACTCCCCGACGGCAATCATGTTGCCAGTTTTATAGAACCTAATTTGCACAGCCAACGCGAATCTCGTTCAGAATTTATATATCCTTCGAGACTCACGCTGATAACGAGACTTTATGCTGGCCACGCGCTTCGTTTTTCTTTTGCACACCCCAACACATGGAATCTTGTATACTCAAATTCCATGTCTGTTGTTCTTAGACATTTGAACAGTTTGCGTCATGTTTGCAAAATGGAGGACATGATGCGATTTTGTTTTCAAGAACGCTCATCTATGCATTCACATACCCGCGTCTATCTCTGTTAAATATTTTACTTGACCTAATACTCTCTCTCTCTATCTCTCTCTCTCTCTCTCTCTCACACACTCTGTATCTAAACTTATTTATAAATGAAACTTTGTGTGTGTGTGTCTGTGTGTGTGTCTGTGTGTCCGTTACATATAAACTCCGAAACGGCTGAACCGATTTTTTGGAAAATTTACACAGTTGTACTATAAGCGTCTGCGAGTGTTCTTGGCTAGGTTTTGTGTCGAGGTATCCCCGATAAATTTCACAAATCAATAATCGAAAAATCGGGTTATAGAAGGAGTGGTCCGATTTTAATCAAATTTGATTAGACAAAGACATAAGAAACGCTATTCAGAAGTTTCAAGGTTGCAGTTTTTATAATAGTGCAGAAAATTTGATATCGATACCAGGAAATCAATATTTGACTTACATGCATTCATTTTTCTTTCAGTCTACGGTTTCGCTTTGGCTGGAAACAACTATTGCTTTTTAGTATTTCGTGCCAACGTCCAAAGAGTCTGAGCTCCAGGACCATGGATTAGTTTTCAAGCTTTTATTACACCCGAGCAACGCCGGGCTATACTGCTAGTATATATATATATAGTACACTTGGTATACAATCCAGGTAAATTCCGATAAGGACGAACTTAAGAGAACTCAATGTTAAATTCATTTAATTAATTTAACAGAGCAATATAAATTATAAAAGATTTTAGATTATTACAATGGTTAATACATATTTCACCGCGTTATTATGTTATTATCGTGGCTCGTCAGACTCAAATGTTACAACAGTTGGTCTTAAAAATATACCCCACCAAATTTATTTTCTTTTATTTAATTTTACATCGACGCTGACATGTCCATATCATAATAGACATTTGTAACGTTTATTTACGACAATTCCTCGCTAATTCTAAAACGAACCCCAAAGCAAGGATAACGAAAAGATAGACGATTTATTAATGTAAAGGAGAGAAACAAGTTGAAAAGGAAAAAAGAGAAAAAAGAAAAAAAGGGGAAACAGAAAAAACTGGATGGAAAGCAAGAAGAGAAAAAGAAAGGACAAAGAGGTACAATAAAACGGAAATACAGTATCGCGAGAAATAAATGCTGTCACCATTCCTCATAACAGTTAGGTAGTCTCAAACCACCTAACTGTTCTCTTAGAAAAACATGGTAAAATTTAACTATGAAATTTAATTTCAAATATACTGGGATATATTAACGGTACATTAAATTATACATTTTAATTTTAATAGATGTAGAAAAAATAAACTACACTTATTATTATTTTAAAAATTGAGGTTAATTTAAAAAATACTGTTAAAATAATGAAAAATACAAAAACTAAAAATATACAAATGTAGAAACAGGAAACATTTGATAAATTTTTGTACTTGCTTGATTCTGGCATCCCCCACTTGTATTTGGCATTTTGTGTTGCTCTTTTTTGCTGATGACCATGTATTCGGTTTTCTTACAGTTTATTTGTAGTCCTTTTTTGTCATTCTCCACAGCTACCTTCTGTAGGTCTTCTAGTTTTCTTTCCGTGTCTGCAATCACTACTGTATCATCTGCATACCTTATGTTGTTCAAGTTGTGGCCTCTAAGAACAAATCCTGGCGTAATCACATAACTCAAAAATCTCCCTGAAGACATCAAACAACAACACGCATATCCAATGAGCTTAGATACAGATCCATACACCCCGGCGACACCATAGCCGCCGCTGTCGACTGGCTCTAATAAACAAGAACCGACACATACGGACTAACCACTGACCATATCCAACGATTTCTGGAAATAATCATGTCGAACACCTACTTCAAATTCAATGACAAACTCTTCAAACGAACAAATGTACTACCAAGTGGGAACAGTAAGTTAGCGGCTCTCGCCATCATCTACATGAACCGTATCGGGCAACAAGCAATCACAAACATCGATATAGGCATGTACAAGTGAAATGTCGACGACTGCTGTATCCTGACCATCGACAAAGAAGAGGCAAAAACCATTCGTGAAGAGATGATTAACATCAACCAATATATGAAATTCAAGATCGAGCACCCAAATCAAACAAATCCCCTCACCCTGGTGATTGACAAGGGAACAGGCGACCAACATTTCAACTTTTACAAAAAGTCACTTTTACTGTGAAACCAATAAGTTGTAAACGCAAATTGTGACTCGAGTAAATTTATAGGGGGCACCAGTGAGCTAAGTTCATCGGAGCAGAAGCCGTGAAATCATTACCACAATAACTATAGCATAAGAATATATATTATATAAATACGCACTCACATTATATAAATACGCAATTTCCCCCGCCACACCAGCACTATAAATAATGTACAACACCCTCCAGTCAGCCAACCACGAAAAGGAAAATATAATTTTTTAATCCTTTTCACTACACCGGGGAAAAATATATATTTATATATATAACTATTATAATATATATACAATATATGAATAAATATATATATATATATATATATATATATATATATATATATATATATATATATATAGATAATTCCCCCTCCTCCACTTGACAATTTTCTAACACCAATTTTTAACACTTATTTTTTTAACACCAATTTTGCTATAAATACAGTGAACTATCATTCGAGAAATTCAATCATCAACCTGACGAGGGCGTAGAGCGCCGAAAGTTCGTTCACAACTTCACTGACAGCTAAGGGCTCTACAACAATCGATAAATAACCAAATTATTCAACAATGCTGGTCAAAAGGAATATGAATACGTTGTTTCAATATCAGTCAGAGAGTCTATATAAATATGAAAGCAGACCAAGAGGTCAAGAGAAATTGGCGGTGTTTAATGTCTGAACACAAATTCTAGATTTAAAAATTGTAATATTGAAATAAATTTATTTAAACGATAAAACTGTATTCAAAAGGTTGTCTCCACTCGGTGTTGACCTCAATGCCCACATTACATTTACATACGCTCTGTCCGTCATTTTTAACCCCTAAATACTTCAAACTATAATTTTATCACATCTTGATTGCCTGACCAAGGTGTTAGAACCATTTAGGGCTCCAACATTTTTTAAAATCATCTAACCCCAAGCAAGGCATTCTACTGCCACTGTTGCGCAGGGGTTTACATTGGGGAAAGTGATGCAAAAGAGGGGTTAGTTATGTCAGGAGGAGGAGGGTAATATAAGGATAAGAATACCGAGGATGGGGGTAGAGAAGATGAAAAAAGAACTTGAGAGAATGGATGCGACTTAGTGAGATAGGAGATGTCTATTGACCTTACATTTAAATTCCTGGAGATTGTAGCGGTCGTGGAAGCAAGTATATGGAAGAGAATTCCACAGGCGGGAGGTGCGATAAAAGAAGCTGGTAGTGCATAAATTGTGGTAACATTTTATCGGTTTCACCGTAAAAGGGTGGGACCTAGTTGCTAATCTAGCAACTCGTGTAAATTCATACCTAGGAGGCACTAGTGAAGCAAAAACCGAAAAAGTATTTATAGAAGAGGCACAGGGAAACTACGTCACTCCGGTGAGATAGTGACTGCAATCGAGCTGCCAAGTCAATATCGATCACATTACAGATTTTTCTTTGAATTTTGTCAAGAACCTCGAGGAGAATAGCAGGGACACACGACCAGATGTGGGAGGAGTATTCAATACACGGGCGGATGGTAGATTTATATATGTGCAGGATGGACTCAGACGGGAAAAAACTTTCTGGCTATGCGCAGTTAACCGACCTTCTCAGCAGCGAATTTAGCAATGGATTCGATTCAGTCATTCCACTTGAGATCCACCGAGAGTGTGAGGCCAATTAGGCGTAGGAAGACAAGCCTGTTCCCTGCTAATGGGGTGTAGGAGCGACATATTTGTGAAAGACCTTTGATTAATCAAGAACCTCTACAAGTAGCAAACCGCCTGTATACGGAACGGGAAACGAATTTAACAGATATACAAAGACACGAGAGTCATTCAGTAAATAAGGTGATTTTTTAAGGTGACTTTATCTAATACAGAGAAAAGCTTACTTTTTTTTAAATTTTTGAACGTAGTCTCCCAGCAGTGTCACACACTTTTCCCATCTGTGCACAAGCTTCCGTATTCCTTCAACGTAAAAATCTTTGGACTAATATCTCAGTCAATCGCTGACAGCACATTTGACTCCATCGTCACTTTCAAACTTCGGGCCCCTCGTGAACGCTTTCAAGGGACCAAACAAATGTAAGTCTGAAGAGGCAAAGTCTTGGCTGTAAGGGGGGGTGAGGGAGCAGTTCTCAGCCCAGCTCGTTGATGGTCTGCACCGTTCAGTTCAAGACTTGTAAACATTTATTTCTTACTAATAGTATTCCTGGGTTTACTAACCTGCGTTCAAATTTATGTATTACGTTCAATATAACCTACTTTTCTATCTCCATATCTGTTTTGTTGTTCATTGTTTTGTGCGGTTCCTCACCCGAAATCCACAATATATATATATATATATATATATATATAAACATGTTTCGGAAATTAACGAATTTTAACGAAACTTGGTTATAAGCAACCGACAATTTGTAATGAATTATTTTGAACATTATTTTTACCGATACTTGTATTTAAGTAGATATTCTGTTTTTAATTAAACAGTATTTTGTATTTATATCTACCGGCCTGATTATTTTACGATAAATATTATTGCGAAAATGTGTGCTATCCAGCAGGATTCGAACCTGCGACAACTATTTACATAGGGGAAGCTACCATTTGATCTGGTACTGTCTTAACCACTCGACCATGAATAGCCTCTTGATCAGACGAGGTTTTTATCATGCTTATATAACACAATTGTCGATCTACCGTAAACAAACCATATCTGCTCTGAATGTATCGTAATGTCAACAAATGTAAACATGTTACGGAAATTAACGAATTTTAACGAAACTTGCATATAAGCAACCGACAATTTGTAATGAATTATTTTGAACATTATTTTTACCGATACTTGTATTTAAGTAGATATTCTGTTTTTAATTAAACAGTATTTTGTATTTATATCTACCGGCCTGATTATTTTACAATAAATTTTATTGCGAAAATGTATGCTATCCAGCAGGATTCGAACCTGCGACCCCTATTACTTAATAATTGTTCAAATCCTCCTACTACTTCTCTTCCTATCTCTATGTTTTACCCAGTTCAACATGCTATGGATTTAGCGGCTTGTGTTGGGGAAGTCGTGATCTGGGAGGCACAGTCCTACGGGTAAAGGAGCTTGGATGAGCTCCACCACGGAATTTGTGAACGGGCGGCGCTTCATCGAGTTTAATTCGTCACCAGGGCCCGTGGTACAGTTGGTATAACATCAGCTTAATAACCAAAACTGTCTGGGTTCGATTCTTGGTAGCAGATGGGCACTGCTGAAGAATCCCAAATATAGGATGAAACGGCCGTCCAGTGCTTTCTACATTCTGTTGAGGTCGAATAAAAAGCTCAATGAATTACTTAACAATTGTTCAAATCCTTCTTCTACTTCTGTTCATATATATATATATATAATCTCTGGAAGAATTGTAAACAGTGAAAGAAAGAGTATCTGCTCTAGCATCTACGCATCGTTCATTCAGTAATGAATTAGAACACTCTCAGTGACTGGCGTATGTTTACATGGTATATCACACGATAAATTTTGCCTTCTTCTGCCGAGCGCCAAAAGCTCAGAGGTAGAATCGTCGACTGATGTCAATTCGGTCGGTTTTCAATCCTGGGTAAAAAGCAATCGGTTGCCTAACCTTACTGATGAGCTGTGAGCGAAACACATCTGTAAACACATTGGATAACAATATATATATATATATATATATATATATTAGTGAGTGTAACACGGCGTTGCACGGGGATTTTAGTGGTTATGTTGAAATGGTAAGGTCAAACAGCTTTTCAAAAAGCTCTAGTATACGTTTGCCGACGTTAAAAACAAATGAGAAATAAGTATTGTATTTGTAAAACAGGATTTATACCTGATCAATTTTGCCATGAAACAAAAATGATATAAACATGTTTATAAATGGAACTTTGTGTGTATGTGTGTGTCTGTGTGTGTGTTTCCGTTACCTATAGACTCCGAAACGGCTGAACCGATTTTCTTGAAAATTTACACAGTTGTACTATAAGCATCTGCGAGTGTTCCTAGCTAGGTGCTGTGTCGAGGTATCCCCGATAAATATCGAAAATCGATAATCGATAATCGAAATAATCGGGTTATAGAAGGAGTAGTCCGATTTTAATCAAGTTTGATATACACATAGACAAAGACATTAGAAACGATATTCAGAAGTTTCAAGGTTGCAGTTCTTACAATAGTGTGGAAAATCGATAATATATAAATATAAAAGGCAAGATACCGGGTCTGATCAAAATCAGTTTTTCAGCACTTTTATTTTAGTTTTGCTTCGTGTTTGGCTCTAAGTAGGTATAATTGTAGTTCTTAGTCTCAGCCATGATACCATTTACTCAGAGGACTTATTTAGCCTTCAAAATTCAGTTTACGACGAAAGAAACTTATTTGATATCGATACCAGGAAATCAAAATTTGACTTACATCCATTCATTTTTCTTTCAGTCTACAGTTTCGTTTTAACTGGAAACAACTATTGCTTTTTAGTCTTTCGTGCTAACGTCCAAAGAGTCTGAGCTTCAGGACCATGGATTAGTTTTAAAGAGTTTATTACACCCGAGCAACGCCAATGTATACTGCTAGTATATATATATATTTTATCGTGTCATCAGATAATTATTTGAATATATATTGTTAAATATTACAGAAAATAAATGTCTATTATCTTTAATCATGAGCCGTTCGAAACATCGTATTTCGGCTTTAGTTTCTGGTGAAAATAAAGACAAAATTTGTGCATCTTTTGGATATTTTTTACTTACGCTGGATTCAACTTTTCGGCTCACATTAGCCATCGTCAGAGTGGTTTCAGAGACGCTAACATTAAGACATTCACCATCAAGCATACATTTACCAAACATCAATGACAACTTCATTAACTTATCGGATTGCCAGCTCAATCCAGATGAAATGGAATTCCTTAATCTCGGACTAAATTTTCATGTCGCACAGAAAACTAATTCAGTGTTGAAACAAATTCAAATTGAAGCTTTATGCCAACAAATACTTATAGTGGTACATGACAACCATATTATTGCACAGGTAGGCTTAAAAGAATTACTGAAATCTCTCTCTCTCTCTCTCTCTCTCTCTCTCTCTATATATATATATATATATATATATATATATATATATATACAGTACTGTTTAAAATAATAGGACAAGAACTAATTTATCATTTATGAGACATATTGAGAGAAAATAAACAATTGAATTAAAGTAATTTTATTTGATTTACTCAACGAATGCTTTAAATGCTTTAACAAGAAAAAATACTTGTTACAAAATAAACTTAATATTTAGTATCATAGCCTTTTCCTTTGATCACGGCCTTCATTCTGTAAGGAATTGACATCACAAGCTTCTTCAATGTATCTAATGGTATCTGCTGCCAAGCAGCTTGTATTTGTTCCCTAAGTGTGTCTTGCAAAGTAACATTAGATTTATCAATGTTTTTTATCCAAAATATTGCATAGACGTTCACTAGGATTGCAATCAGGGTTTTGTGGGGGCCAATTCAAATTCCGAAGCCTTCCTTCTTCTTCCTTTCTAGTTAAATAATTCTTACGGGGGTTTGGCTTTTCACCCTGTATTTGAATTTCAGTGAGGTTTTTAGAAAAATCACCCTCTGTCCTAATATTTTTGCACACTACCGGTAGTGTGCAAAAGTGTTAGGACAGGGGTGATTTTAAACTTAATCTTGATGCCTCATAAAAGATAAAATAGTTCTTGTTCTTATACTTTTAAACAGTACTGTAGACTTAAAAGAATTAAAAAAAGCTGAACAAAATACCGTTACCAATGATATTATAATATAATATAATATTATAATATTATTATATATTATAATATAATATAATATTATAATATTATTATATATTATAATATAATATAATATCCTAATGATATTATAAACACAACTCTACACATCTAAAAAATAACAAAATTATTGTTACCGACGTGTCGATAAAAACCTATACATTAGTTATTTTATACAAACATACATACTACTCGAAATTACAGGCCATTTTGAACGATCAAAATAAACTGCAAAAATTAATTAATAATACCAACTCCCAATTTAAACACAAAAACATTTCTATAAACTTATTTCTGAAAACTATGACTGCTGATATGCTAACGACCATTACCGAGTACATATACCAGGCACTCGACAAGAATGGTGAAGCCCGAACCGTTGCCTTGGATATCTCCAAAGCATTCGACAGGGTCTGGCATGCTGGCCTCTTGTGCAAACTGCGGAGCTATGGGATAACTGGACATCTGTTTGACCTCATCCAGTCCTTCCTCTCTAACCGCACATTAAAGGTGGTATTAAATGGGCATGCCTCCCAAAACTACCAGACGAACGCGGGCGTCCCTCAAGGTTCTATCCTAGGTCCCACGCTATTTCTGATCTACATTAATGATCTCCCCGACACCATTAGATCCCAAGTTGGCATGTATGCCGACGACACAACAATCTACTCCCGCATCGATCAGAAACCAGGCCTGGACGACAAAGTGAACCTCGCTGCCGCACTTGAAAGGGACCTCCAATCCGTAGTGACCTGGGGTAGGAAATGGTTGGTAAATTTCAATGCCTCCAAAACAAAGCTGTTATCAACTAACCACCATAGACTATCGCATCTACCTCCCATTAGCATGGGACAGGCTAGCCTCCCAGAGAGTAAAATACTACGCCTCCTTGGCCTTACACTCTCGGCGGACCTCAAATGGAATGACTATATTGAATCCATTGCCAAATCTGCTGCTATGAAAGTCGGCTCTCTGTGCAGGGCCCGGAAATTTTTCCCACCTGAAACTATTCTGCACATATACAAATCTACCATCCGCCCGTGTATTGAATATTGCTGCCATATCTGGTCGGGTGCCCCTGCTGCTCTCCTTGGGCTTCTTGACAAAATACAAAGGAGGATCTGTAACGTGATTGATACTAACTTGGCAGACCGGCTGCAGCCGCTCTCACACCGGCGTGATGTAGCTTCCCTGTGCCTCTTCTACAAGTACTTTCATGGCTTCTGCTCCGATGAGCTTAGATCACTGGTGCCGCCCAAGCACGAATTTACACGAGATACTAGATTAGCAACTAGGTCCCACCCTTTTACAGTTAAACAAATAAGATGTAACCGTAAATTCTACTCCAACAGCTTCTTTTCTCGCGCTTCCCGCCTGTGGAACTCCCTTCCACAAGTCTGCTTTCCCGACAGTTACAATCTCCAGGTGTTTAAATGTAGGGTCAATAGGCACCTCCTATCACACTAACTCCCAACTATTCTCACAACACTCTCATCTACCCAACCCTCATTCTCGGTATCCTCACCCGCCTATCACCCACCCTCTGTTATGTCCTATATTTAACCAGCCTTTCTCCTCTCTACGTAGCCCCCTGCACAGTAGTGGCAGTGACATGCCTTGCTCGGGGTGAAACGCTTATAAAAAAAAAAAAAAAAAAAAACAAGGTCTTATAAATTTCAAAAAATTATAGGTGACTATAAGCTTGGCTACATTTATAGAAATGTAAAAATCCATAAAAAAGATCATCCCCACAAAATTCCCAAATACCCATGCCAATATATAACTTTTCCAAATTAAGTACTCCCTACCTTTGAATGTTAAAACCTATTCATTAATGTTCCCGATCATGAAAGAGTTGACATCATTATCCGTGATGTATACAATCATACTACTCTCCCACCAAGCAATATTAAACCCACGATTTTAAAAAAAATATTATCCGCATGCACTTATGAAGTATCTTTTCATGACCCTCGAGGTAATATTTATACTCAAATAGATGTTATTGCTTTTAGGTTCCCCTCTTTTCTAATTATTGTATGGCACATTTGGAAAATAAAATACTTAATGACCCTAAAAAAAAACTTTTATAAATGTAAGATACATAGATAACATTTTCATTTTAGCTAAAAAACACTGAACAAATTACACAACTTAAAAGCAAATTTGAAAGACGCCACGTCCTCAAATTTACATTAGAACTTAATATTAATAATAAAATTCGATTTTTTGACGCATTTATTGATTCAAGCTCACATACATTTACTATTTTTCTATATAGAAAACCAACTAGCATAAACTCGTGTTTTCTTATTCATAATAGTGAATGCCAGCAACGATATACGTTAGCTGTTATAAAAAATACTAATTTAACACATTCAAATGATAGCTTTTTCCAAAGATATATTCTATAAAGAATTACACACCATTAAACAAACACTTGTTAACAATGGATTTCCTAAATCTGTCATTGATCAACAAATTAAAATGTATCTCAATAAACTTAATAATATCTCTAACAAGATTGATAATATTAATAATAGTACTGTACGTCAAAATAAACATAACACGCTTAGCTTATACTATTGCAACCAAATGTATAATAATTACAAACATAATGAAAGAACACTCAAAACATAATACGCAGAAATGTTAAAGCAATAAATAATAATAATCAAATCAAGCTCATCATATATTAAAAAAATTTAAAACAATTGACCTCATAGTCTCTAATAACCCTATAACCACACAACTAAATCCTCTACGAAAAAAACAATTTAATGTATCAATTTACATGAAGGTTCAGAGATTGTATCCCTGATACTAATATAAATCCACTACATATATTGATTTTACTACAACCACACTCTCTCGTAGACTTACCTGCTACCTTTCTGATGATAGTTCAATTAAACAACATTTCTTATAAAAAAAACATGTATGTAATATTAGACAGATTTTAGTCGATAACACTAATACTCAGACATACACACAGTAAAATGAACCTTCAGATACTGGAGGCCATCTACATTAAATCAAAACAACCAACACTTAATAAAATTTCATTTCAATCTAGTCACAACACATTACATTGCATTTAAATATATGGTTCTGTTGTTAAGATTTCGGTCTCTAATGTGGTGTGACGTCATAGAATCGCATTACTATTTTACGACCAGCGTCTGCTATTCGGTGACTACTATCGTCACCTAGCAATGTTTTATGTCAACACAAGATAATATCCTCTTTGATGGTGGATGTCTTTATGTTAACATCCGTGTAACTTCTCTGAAGATGGCTCATGTGAGCCGAAAGCTTAGAACCATCCAAATGAAAATACACATATATTGGACAATTTTGTCTATATTTTCACTTGAAATTAAAGCCAAAATACGGGTCATGATTAAACATAATTAGCATTCATTCTCTGCAATATATATATATATATATATATATATATATATATATATATATTATGCTCTCATTACTATTTAGCTCTCTAGAGAAGAAAATTTAAAAAACAGTTTCCACTTTGTCGATATACGAATTACTCTCCATAAATGAATTGAGTTCTTTCGGTTACTGGCGTGTGTGTATACACTGCTTATATACGACAAAGAAATTCCCTTCTCTGATTCCATGCGCCTATGCTTTAGATGGGTAGCGACACCGACTGACACCAAATCAGTCGAGTTTCGATCCCGGCTAGAAGCAAGTGAATGTGTCTAGCCTCATTGATGAGCTGTGATACAGCAAAACAGGCTTGTATGTAGATGACTAATATATATATATATATATATATATATATATATATATATATATATATATATATATCATGTAAACTGTTTTGATATCAATGGGAATTATCAATTTCCGCCACATTTAAATAACGCTCATCATTCCTCACCAAACATCTCTGTCTTGCGTTAACTTATAAAATGGCTTTAAGACATTCAAGCTCTTAAATGGTTTCACGGGGAATGATGGAATTTCATTGTTAATTCTTTTGATGTCACTGTTCAATGTGTATAGAATGATTGTTCGTGATTTTCATTTCACTTAATATTTATTTATCTCTATGATTTACACCATCAGTCTGAATGCATTTAGACCCTTTCTGATTCTTCTTGTCCAAAATTGTGGAAGAACTTGATGGGCGCATAAAAGAAATTATGTATACCACAAGAGTCCATGATGAAATTAACTGACGCGGTTCCTGGCCGGTTTAAGAAGCTGATAGCAAAATCCGGTGACCATATTGAATTTTAAATAAAGCCTCACGCGAAAGTCTTTTTTCTCATATATATTTCTGGTAAAAATTATAGTTAATAAATAGATTGTAAGGATTTGAATATGGGATGTTACTTTTCAATCCGCCTGCATATATATATATATATATATATATATATATATATATATATTATAAACATATGCTGTTAAATATGAATGTCTAATATGTTTAATCATGAACCGTTCTAAACGTCGTATTTGTGCTTCAATTTCAATTGAAAATAAAGACAAAAATTCTCCAACATTTGGATAATTATTTATTGATTTTCATCTAAGCTTATAATGTTGGTGAATTTTTGTCTTTATTTTCAATTGAAATTAAAGCAAAAATACGACGTTTAGAACGGCTCATGATTAAACATAATATACATACATTGTCTCTTATATTTAACAGTATATGTTTAGAAAATTACTTGCTGCCTCGATATACTAAATATATATATATATATATATATATATATATATATATATATATATATATATATGGGCTAAGATTTTTCCTCATTCCCTGTTTAAAAGAGGTCGAAGAATGCAGGCCTTAAAATACGTGGAAAATGGCTATTTCCTCACTAAGTTTTATCTGAATTTACAGATATATATATATATATATATATATATATATATATATATATATATCCGACTGAATATAGAATGAAGAGAGAAAAAAGAAAAAAATTTTCCTTCCAAAACATTTATTTAAAACAGTGCTCGATATCCAATTTGCATTTACTTCCTAAAAAATACAAATTTAGATTTCTTGAAATAACTTCGCCTAACTACCAAAATACTCCAAACTTGAGTATAAAATATTAAAAAAAATATATTAAAAAAAACCCTATAAAATAAGAAAATATTGCATACCGAAAAAATCAAAATTGGAAAGAAAAATACACCCCGCCCCTATCACGTCTATCTAAGAAACCCCAAAGTGAAAACCTAGACACAGGATCAAAGTGAATACATGAATTAGGTCCACTAACAGCAGACATCAATCAATTAGACGATAGCCAACCATAAAAACGACAACTTAACACGGCTACCCTCTTAAAAACTCTAACCAAAAGATATACCCGACTGACCGACAAAAAGTACATTCCACCAGATAATGCAATTAATCAACAATTTCACACTTACGCACCAGATTCTTCAAAAGTCTATAACGGTCAAAACGAGAAATACATTCACCTAATTACCAATAACCCCAACCAGACCCCACAATAACAACGAACCAAATATAAACAGAGAATGATTCCAAACCATTACTTCTCCCGATGATGTGTTTGAAGTCAAAACACTGAAAGAGCCATATGATAGTAGAGAAGAGGACATATATGGAAGAAATTAGGTACATGTTCTAAAACAATATATAATATATATATATATATATATATATATATATATATTTATCTATATATATCTGTATATATATATATATATATACAATATATATATATATATATATATATATATTCATCCACATATTAATATTACAGATATTACAGATTAATAAATAAATTCATTTCCTTTCATATCTATTTTTTTAAAAAATTATAATTAGTAAACTGTAAGTATTATAAAATGGGGAGTTACTTTTCAATACCCTCATCTTTGTTGCAATTTTTACGACGTTTCGTCGGTTGTACGCTCCGGCTTGCTTCAGGTGCTACAAATTTGTAACAGAACTCTTTATTATTGTCACTGGGGTATATCATTTCTATCCGTTGCGTAGAGCCTCTTTAGGTAGTCATGAGTTATCTCCCTTTAACCCTGTCAGTTACTTGTTTACCACTGCTGTAGCCTGGTACCAAACTCACAACTCTTTGGGTCAAGTCACAGGAACTAACCAACGTCTATAACCACTTAAGGACACATGGCCCAGTCGATATCGACGTTGGTTAGTTCCTGTGACTTGACCCAAAATATTGTGAGTTCAGTACCAGGCTACAGCAGTAGTGAACAAGTAACGTATAAGGTTTTGAGGGAGATAACTTATGACTTCTAGAAAAAGCAGAAAAGAATGGAGTTCATACACCCCAGTGATTATCATTGTTTTTGGTTCGAAATTCCAAGCACCTGATGAATGCCGGAGCATACAAAGGCCGAAACGTCGTACAAATGGCAACAAAGATGAAGACAATAGGTCATGTGAAAATAATTTGACACGAATTTCAGAAATTGTATTGAAATCTGGTGCCCGTATCAGATTTTCAATTTTAAACCTTACTCTAAAAGCTCTCCAGCCTTATAATCTAATCTAATCTTGTTTATAAATGAAACTTTGTCTGTATGTGTGTGTCGGTGTGTCTGTGTATCCGTTACCTATAGATTCCGAAACGGCTGAACCGATTTTCTTGAAAATTTACACAGTTGTTCTATAAACATCCGCGAGTGTTCTTAGCTAGGTTTTGTGTCGAGGTACCCCGATAAATATCGAAAATCGATAATCGAAAAAATCGGGTTATAGAAGGAGAGGTCCGATTTTAACCAAATTTGATACACTCATAGACAAAGACATAAGAAACGATATTCAGAAGTTTCAAGGTTGCAGTTCTTACAATAGTGCAGGAGATCGATAATATATATATATATATATATGTATGTATATGTATATATAAGGCAAGATATTTGTGTGTGTGTCTGTTTATATGTCTGCATGTCCTTTATACAAATCCACAATTTTTATCCGATTCTTACAAAACTTCACACAAATATTCTTTAGGCAGAGTCCGAGCTCCAGAACCATGGATTAATTTTAAAGCTTTCATTACACCCGAGCAACGGGGCTATACTGCTAGTATATATATATATATATATATATATATATATATATATATATATATATATTAGGTGCGATTGGCAAATTGTCGCAATTATTTTAATATTTTAAATATTCTTTAAGCTGAGTCTGAGCTCTAAGGTCATGGATTAGTTTTAAAGGTTTCATTACACCCGAGCAACGCCGGACTATACTGCTAGTAGTTAATAAATAAATTACAAACATTTTCAAAACGGGAGTTAGTTATAAGTCACCCTGTATATGTTATTTTTGCATTCGTTATTGATGACAAAAACATTGTCATAATATTTACAGTTTTTAAATCTAAAAAAACTCATACTCTCTGACTTTGATATTATTATCAAGTCTCTTCTTTTGCTTTCTTGCAGATAGCAAATATCAATGTCAATATCTCCAACTAATAATATCTGCTTAACTTTTATTTCACAAGCCGTCCAACATATACCGATGATAAAATCTTTATACGCAATGGAAGGTATTTAAAAACGAATTACATTTCAAATTTTTTCTCGTCCGCACAGCTACGCCGTTTTTCGTTTTCCAAATGCTTTTCTTTTTGTTCTTATCCGTTTTGTTTTAAAATATCTCTGATAGCATGATTTATTAAAAACGGTGAAACATTGTAAGAATGTAGAAGAAAATTTACTGTAGAAGATCAGTGCAGCTTCTATACGTTTCTACGGTAGTAAATTGATTTTTATGTGATTTTTTATAATTAAAACATAGACACCCACAAGGCGAGCGGATGTGATGGATCTCAGACGTCGTTTGGAAGAAATATGCTACCAAGCTTTTACAGCTCTACAATTACCTAGCTACTTCCTGTTCCCTGTCTTCTTAGAGGTCTTCTTGTTCCTGTTTTTAAGAATTCTGAAGAACCATCCGGTCACTCAAATTATCACTCTATTAGTCTCCTACAACTTTTTGCCAAAGTATTTGTTGTGGGTCCCCGGAATGGGAACCACATAAAATAAAGGAAAAACAACCAGACTGTGAGTTATAAAAATAAGTATATTAAACGTAAAGATACAAACTTGAACGCAGGTTATTAATCTAGGAATACGGTTAGTACGAAGTAAATATTGAATGAACCAGTAGTAAGTTTAGTATGTCCACGTCGGAAGCTGACAGGTGCTGTATAATAATATTCTGGCTGAGTGGAGCTCAGAGCTACTATGAACTGTGGACGCTGTATTCTCCGTCAAACCTCGGTATCTGACGTCTTGCTTCGATGGCAGGAGTATATATATATAATTTATACGAGTCTAATATCATGGAAAAAGGGGATAACCCCACAACAATTTTCGAGGTTCTAAGCAATTTTCTGTATGCTAGTTTACGTTAAAAAATTACAAATTTTAATATCTTGATAATTAATAACGTCTACTGACAAAATAAATAACTGCTTAAAAAAAACCCTTCTAATTTAAAGAAAACATTATCTTTCATATAAAAAACAAACTTTTACCCTACTTTCACAGAAGCGACATCAAATCCCTAAATAAGCGTTTTTTTTTTCTCAGCTATTTAATACCTTCCTAAGTTGTTGTGTTTTATACGCTTTCTGGATTCTTTAATTAAATATCAAAAGTAAACGAATAAATCCGTGATTTTTGTCATTGTAAATTGCTTTGTCATGTTTTATCTCAGTTCAACCCTTCCGATATTCTTACAACCTATCAACAGTCTTCTTGTTTCTGTTTGTAAGAATTTTGAAAAACCATCTAGTCACTCGAATTGTCTCTCTATTGGTCTCTTACAACTTTTTACCAATGCTGAATGGGTTACTTCTCATGACCTCATCTCGGACAAACAATATGTTTTCCGTTTTGCCAGGTTACGGATGATGTGTTAACGGCCCTCACTGAATTTGTATAACAATCTCTAAATAAAGTAACAAAGATGAAGCTGTGACTCTAGATATCTTGAGGGATTTTAACAGGGTTTTGCATGCTGGCCTTTGACACAAGTCCATTATGAACGGGAAATCTTCCAGATCTTTTTAAACAGATGCTGATTTAATCCAAGGCTCTCACCTGCTTTTTACGCTGTTTCTGATCTTTATCAATAATCTCTCCGTTGTCATCAGTTTTCAACTTGTTATTTATACATATATAACTACAATTTACTTCCATCTCAATAAAAAATCCTTCACATCTGACAAATTAAACCTAGCACTTTCTTTCGAAAAGTACCTCCAGTCTGTGTTTAGCTTAGACAGTAAATGACTTCTGAACAGAAAACTCTTCTGTCTGCAATCATCATGGATGACGATAGACTAATGGAGAATCACACACTGCGTCTTCTTGCCTTCACGTTTCCAACTGACTTCAAGTGGAGTGATTAAATTGAATCAATAGCTGCATCTGATGGATATAAAATTAGATCCCTTTGTCGTCCCATAAAGTTTTTCTCATTAAAATTCGTCTTGCACATTTACACATCTACTATTTGTCCGTGCACTGAATATTTTTCCCATATATAGTCTGTTGCTCTAGTAGATCTTGAGATTCTTGAAAAATCCAAAGAAGGATCTGTAATTTAATCAATCCTATAATATCGACTTCAGTCACCTTCTGAGCAATGTGACGTGGCCTCCCTCCGTCTTTTCTAGAAATATTTTCATGAAAGTGCTCTGACGAAATTTTTTTTCCTGTTGCTTCGATTCTATGCTACTCGTTTGGCATTTGGATTGGCATCTAGGTCCCACTCGTTTACAGTTAAAACAACTAAATGAAACCGCCACATCTACTCTAACAGTTTCTATCCTGGCACTTCACACCGCTGAAGCTACATTTCGTTTACTTGTTTTCAGGATAACTACAGTCTCCAAGAATTTAAATGAAACGTCAATCACCATCTTTTGTCTTTATGGAAACAAACCGATGAAATTTAACCGCAATTTCTACTCCAACAGCTTCTTTCCTCGCACTTCCCGCCTGTGGAATTCCCTACTGCATGCTTGCTTCCCCGACGGCTACAACCTCCAGGAGTTTAAATGTAAGGTCAATAGACACCTCCTAACACACTAACTCACACCCACTCTCTCCAACTCTCTTCCTATGTACATCCTAAGTCGACTAACACCCTCTTTCTGACATTTCCTATACCCAATCCCTCTATGTAACCCCCTGCGCTATAGTGGCAGTGGAATGCCTTGCTTGGGGTGACACGATTAAAAAGAAAATCTATCACAAGCACAAATAAAGTTATACATTTTTTAAAGTGCACACGGATATTATGGAAACTCTGAATATATAAACTTAACCTCCTAACTAATAAGAACTCCGACACAATCCTCAATACCTCCTTTAATCCATGGATTTGAGGTTCTCACGTCATCTGCGGGCAAAGCACTCAGCTTTGCCCACAGATTCTCATCCAACTTCACATTCGACTCGACCGGAGTGCACCCACCCGACTTTCCTATTAGAACTGAGGCCAAACTGCACGACGTATATATTACCCCGACAGTAGTATCCAGAGTAATTTCAAAACTCGACCCCCATAAGGCGTGTGGAAACGATGGAATCCCGTTGATAGTCCTTAAGAGGTGTGCTCCTGAACTTTCCCCTGTCCTCTCTAAACTATTTAACTATTGCCTTTCTGCTTCCTGCTTTCCTGCATGCTGGAAATTCTCTTCAGTAGTTCCTGTCTTTGAACTCACTCCCGTATTCTTGCTTTCCTGACGGCTACAACCTCCAGAAATTTAAATGCAAAGTCAATACTCATCTACTAACCACTGGCCTCTAGCTCTCTCCCCTCCCCTGTATAACCTTCCCTTTCTCTCCACCTATGTATCTGTCATCTCATCTGCTTTCTCAGCTTTCTATTGTTCCTTTCTAACTAGTTTGTACTCCTCACTCTTTTCTAATTAATCTTTTTACATTTATGTAGCCCGCTGCACATCAGTGGTGTTTCCGCCTTGCTCGGGGTGAAATGATTAAAAAAAAACATATAGGCTTGACAGAGAGGAAAATATAATTAAGGAAATTGAGAGAGACATTGCCAAATTTGCCGACAGGCTAAAAATCAAGGATAGAGTAGGTAAAGTAAGTACTAAAACGCATACCTTCTGTTCAAAAATCATAAACCAAATTGAGAGAATAGGGTACAATCCACATCATTAAACAGGTGTAGAGGCCCATCCCTTGTTCCCTGTTTAGGATGTGGTTTCCGACTTTCTCTTTTCCAATCTTTCACTTTTCTTTTTTGTTTATTTTTTTTTTTCAATTGGAGTAGATAGACTGAACTATCGCCCGGTTCACATTCCACCCACGTCTATTGAACAGGTGTAGAGGCTTATCCGTTGTTCCCTGTTTAGGATGTAGTTTCCGGCTTTCTCTTTTCCAATCTATTCACTCTTACGTAACCCCCTGCACACCAGTGGCCTTACCGCCTTGCTCAGGGTGATATGATTAAAAAAAACAAAACTGTTTGTTTTAATCCTCCCAAATCTCAGGTTCTCATTCATTTTCACTCTCTGTCTCAACCATTAGAAGCATCCCTTCCTTGATCGAGATAAAATGGCAAACAATTCTTAAATAATCAGGTGTTTGACGTTTGACTCCCAAACTTTTTGTGAATAACTGAAATGAGTTAGTCGATTTCTGACGGTAGAGGGCTTTAATTTTGTTCTCCATTTGAAGGAGATATTTTCTGTTAATTTTTGTATTTCTTGTACTGAACAAAGATTCGTTACCTTTCATCACAACGAGAACCAGGAATTGAATTTATCAGCGAACTCATTATTTGGTTATTAATAACAAATAATGACTAATAAATAACTAATAACTTGAAACTTTCCAATAACATTCCTTAGTATTTGTCTATATTTCTAAGATGAGGTAGTATTTACAATATTTACATTATATCGGACTATTGTCCTCATCTTGGTTGCCATTTGTACGATGTTTAATAACAGATCATTCTATTTGTCTATATTTCTGAGATGAGGTAGTATTTACAGTATTTACATATTTCGGACTATTGTCCTTATTTTTGTTGCCATTTGTACGATGTTTGTTAATCGATCATTCTAATTTTCTATATTTCTGAGATGAGGTAGTATTTACAATATTTACATTGATCATTCTATTTGTCTATATTTCTGAGGTGAGGCCGACCAAGGCTATAGAACCCAATCTGTCCTATTATTTAACCCATAACTGGAGAGAAGAGACGGATTAATAACTTCCCAAGTTTATTTGCGAGTAAGTGAATGCAATGAATTCGGCTGGAATTCAAACTCGGCTCCTCGATTTCTCGTTCCGAGCAGATATCCAATGCATCACAACGATATCTATTTAACAAAGTCTTTTAATTTAAAGAAAACATTATCTTTCATATATATATATATATATATATATATATATATATATATATATATATATATATATATATATAAAACTGTTACCCTTACTTTAACAGAAGCGACATCGAATTCCTAAATAAGACCTGCATTTTTGTTTTCAGTTATTTAATATCTTTCTAAGTTGTTGTGTTTTATACACTTTCTGGAATGTTTTAATTAAATACCAAAAATAAACGATAAACCCGTGGTTTTCGTCATTGTATATTACTTTGCCATGCTTTTTCTCAGCTTCACCCTTCTCATATTATTAGTTCATTTTTACTCGTCAATTTTTCACGTAGAAAAATATGCATCTATAATTTCCGAATGTGTTTATTAGTAAGCGACACATTGCTCAATGCTAATTAAATATAGCCAAATAGATCAGTTTTTAATTAAGCAACCGATGGCCCCTTCAGTCTAGACTTGCTTATGCCATGTTTAACCTGAATGATTTAATTTTACTAAATTAACGAAGGTTGGTTTAGAGATAATTAAACAGAAGTCCAGAGCACAATAAATAATATGCCGCCATTATTCACTGCAAGACGAATGGGAATTATATAATAAACGGTTAAATAAGTTGATTTATTATTTAATTATTTAAGTAAAAATACGAATAATAGCAAAATTGATCGTATTTAAAACAAAAAATATTAAATTACATATTCATCCAGCCATAATTATTTTAGAACAGAAATTAATATCTTCATAAAGTATATATGAAAGTTGTTAATACATCTGTCTGAAACGTAAGCAGCTAATTTGAAGAATTTTGTCTGACGATGTTGATGGAAGATCGTATCTAATAACCAAAATAATTCATTTGTGGGGGTGATAAATGATTTACAATAGAATGAACGTTTCTAACGACTGGTTATTTTTATTTCACGCAAGACGGGTATTATTAAAGCATTCAAAAGTCTATTTCACTTCTATAATCCTAATGCCTCCGCCTAAAACTCAAAACTTTTCATTAATATTTATTTGAATATTGTTTTCCTTCATATGTTTGGCTAACCTCCGGTCCATATTCCTCATTGCCACGTTTTTGGAATAGAAGTAAAAGTTTACATGTCGTTTCATGCTCAAGAGGCTTACGGCCAAATCACGTTGAATACACCGGTTCACGCTCGATCACCGAAGTTAAACAACGTTGAGCCTGGTCAGTACTTAGATGGGTGACCGCTTAGGAATACTAGGTGCTGTAAGCGTATAGTGACGGATGTGCGTGGTGGTGCAGTGGATATCGGCTCGGAAAGAGAAATCGGTGAGCCGAGTTCGAATTCCAGTTGAATACCCTGCATTTACATAAGCACTGGGAAAGGTATTAACCCGTCCCTTCCCTGCAGTTATGGGTTAAATAACAGGGTAGAACTTGGGGACTCTGCCCTTAAAAAAAAACAAATCCCAATGAATCTTGGTACTCGAAAAAGAAAAAAACGTATTACTAGGCACAAAACTTATATAAAAACAACAATACATTGTTAAAAAGAAAAAGGTATTAATAGCAATAAATGAATAAAAAATTTAGTTGGCAATAAATGACCCGCCGATGTTGATATGCCATAAAACAATCATGTTTAGGATTGGGTTTCCAGTTACTTTTAAAATCTCCTATTAACGTATTTTTAATCGTTTCACACCAGGCAAAGCGGTACTGCCACTGATGCGCAGGGGCTACAAAAAAGTTAATGTTTAGCAAGAGGAGAGTGAAAAGAAAGACGGACCAGTTACAGGGGGTATCAGAGAAAGGACAAGAAAAAGATAGAAATACAGATGCTACCCATGGTCAACCCTGACCGACGGAAGCCTACTACTACTACATCGTCGTTTGTAACACACAACACTAGTATTTAACATCTGCAACCGTTTACTGCGAGCAGGTCTTGATCCTTTCACAGAGTGAATATCATTGTATTAACTTCAAAGAAAATCCTGATAATTTTAAAACATACTTTCTAGTTTTAAACAACCTACAAAATTTTGATATGTAGAAAAAAAATCCATCAAATTAATATAAGTACTGACCAGATTCGAGAATACGAAAGAAGGTGTCAACTTTAAAATTTGAGACACTGTTTAAAGATCCAAACTCACTGCACCTCGATTGTCTTTTCCAATACTTCAGTACTTGAATTTGGTTTTACAATGTCATATGTCAATGGCGGTAACGTGTTTCCTGCCGGGCATTCGCAAATCTAACACTGACGCGTTTTCCTGTGTTCTGATCACGTTGACAGTAAATATATATGAAGGGCTGGCAATCCTATTTAATGGTTCTTACTCTACCAGATTAGTTGATTTAATGCAATGTCCGTTCGATTTAATAAGTAAACATTTAATCTTACGCGTAAATCTCCGTGTAACTACCGATCGTTTCCCGTTCACTAAGAGTCTTACAAAAATAGATACCAGCGCAAACGCGCGTGCGCGCGCGCACACACACACACACACACACACACACACACACACACACACACACTTCTGCATAGATTAAACTAGAAGCATAACCCGGCGTTGCCCATTCAACTCAGACCATTTTAAAACTAGGTTATATAAAAAAAAAATGATTATATAAAAAATTGTTGTTTCAAAATTGTTAAAAAATTCTATTTTCTTTTGTTTTGCGTAAACGTGATTGGATGTCTTGTGTGATATTGTAAACAACATGACGATTGTTTTTGTTTCGAAATTACGGGGGAAAAAATTTACATTTTTTGTAGATTAAATGAATTTAACATAAAAAAATAAAATTATTTGTTTTGTTTCATTGAAATTAGAAATATATAAACGATTACGCTCTCAGTTCAGAAAATTTCGAAGAATATTTCAAAATGTAGACATTTAATTTTAGAAGAAAAGGTTACATTAATGCCACACGAATTTACAGACACTTGATTTCCTGCATGAAATATTAAGCGAAAAAAAAAAGGTTTATCTTTTTTATTTTATAAAGTCTTAAATAATTAAATTGACCATTGGCACTTTTTTTTTACATAATTTGTCTTTGTTTGAAAAAAATACTTTTTTTTAAAAATATTTATTTAGTTTCAAAATTTCGGGGAGAAATATTCACAGTTTTTTGTTGACCAAATGAATTTTTAAAACGTCCGAATTAAATTAATTATGAAGGCTCATTATATAGGCTCATGATTTTTTTTAAATAAAAAATATTTTGTCGCGTTTGACACATGTGATTTGATTTCTGTGACGTGATTTAGCAACCATCTTAGATCTTAGATGTTTTACGGAGCAAGTGTAAACAATCGGCTCCATTGGCCAAAAGGTGCGAAAAGAAAAATTGCTGAACTTAAACTCAAAAGTATGTGTTGACCTGGCTTTTCTGTAGATATGTGTCCCTAGAAATTTTGAATAGCGTAGTTTAAAACATGTAGGCGTGCATAGGGAACAGTCACACACAGACTCACAGATTGCTTTTCATATATATATAGAGAGAACTAAGACTATATATATATATATATACTAACACAAAATGTGAAACCAAATATTATTATTTCAGATAGGAGGTTAGCGTGTTCACGAAAAGTGCAAGTTTATAAACACAGACAAATGTCGATTTACTAAACCTGGCTTTGTTGTGGTACAAGACCTAAATTTTACGGCAACTAGTAATGATTGAATTCACTTTCCAATTGCAATTGATGTAGAAAGACAAACTTTCTAACCATTACGCCATTTTCAAGTGCCTACTACGGTAAAAGATATATACGTTGTCTATTTTTCTGAGAATATATCTGTTGTTGTCCTCATCATTTTTTTGCCATATTGACATTCAACATTTATCTCTATTTTTGAGATGAGGTATTGTAACTATTTACACTATTTACGTTGTTTGGACTGTTGTCCTCATTTTTATTGCCATATTCACTCCTTCAGCATATGTCTATATTTCTGAGACGAGGTATTGTAACTATTTACACGATTTACATTGTTCGGACTGTTGTCCACCTCTTTATTGCAATGTTTACCTTTAACATCTGTTTCTATTTCTGAGGGGGAGGTATTGTAACTATTTATACTATTTACAGTGTTCAGACTGTTGTCCTCATCTTTATTCCGAAATTCACCTTCCACGTCTGTCTCTACTTCTGAGATGAGGTATTGTAACTATTTAAAATATTTAAATTGTTCGGACTGTTGTTCTCATCTTTATTGGCATATTCAACTTCAACGACTTCTCTCTATTTCTGAGATGAAGTATTGCAACTATTTACACTATTTACAACCATTGGACTGTAGTTTTCATCTTTATTGACATATTAACGACATTTCGGTTGTTGTAAAGAGAGCTGGATGAAAACAACAATATCAGGAGTTTTAACATGAGCTCTGTTTAAAATTGATACTGAGACATTACGTTTATAATTTACCAAAATGAATTATTTGATGTCCTCAAGTTTATATATATATATCCACGACAGTTTTTGTTTTCTGTGTAACTTTATATATATATATATATATATATATATGTGTGTGTGTGTGTGTGTGTGTGTGTGTGTGTGTGTGAAAAAGTATTAGGACAAGAACTATTTTATCTTTTATGAGGCATATTTGAGAGAAAATAAACAATTTAATTAAAGTAATTTGATTTGATTTACTCAACAAATGCTTTAACAAGAAAACATACTTGTTACAAAATAAATTTAATATTTAGTATAATAGCCTATTGCTTTTTTCATAGCCTTCATTGTGTCAAGCATTGACATCACAAGCTTCTTCAATGTATCTAATGGTATCTCCTTCTAAGCAGCCCGTATTTGTTCCGAAAGTGTGTCTTGCGAAGTAACATTAGATTTATCAAATTTTTATCCAGAATATCCCATAGATGTTTAATAGAGTAATTTCAAAATAACTACTTTAATAGAAAATAGTAAAAATTAAATCTAACTTTTTTCAATACATTTCTTTTACACCCATTGTTAAATAATCAAAATTTATTAGCAATTTACTTGGATTTTTACCCTGTATTTGAATTTCAGTGAGGTTTTTAAGAAAATCACCCCTGTCTTAATACTTTTGCACACTACCGGTAGTGTGCAAATGTGTTAGGACAAGGGTGATTTTAAAATTTATTTTGGTGCTTTATAAAAGATAAAATAGTTTTTGTCCTAATACTTTTTCACAGTACTGTATATATATATAGCATAATCATGATTCACGTATACTGTCTTAATATGTATAAGAAAAACTACTAAAAAGTTGTAAGTTTAAAAATGTATTTTTTTGACAGTATGTATTTATTTCTATTATTATATATATATATATATTTTTTTTTGATATTTCAGACCGGCCTCGGTCTTTCATCAAATACAAATGATTTTAAAATTTAAACTAGAAGCGTTCGTCGTGAGAAGCGTCTGTCGCGAGATGTTTACATCACGTGATGTAGAAAGCGATACAGTTTTGGGGTATTTTTAAACGTAAACCTAGCTGTAAACCTGCTTTTAAATGTTGTTTTAAAGAAAATTTTTAAGTGTCTCTAAAAAACTATTGAAATATTTATAAAGATTCAAAATACCTAAGTCCCTATTTAACCCTAGCCTATATGTATTTAATATTAAAATCCAGTATTTTTCTTTCTTTCTGCGTGAGTATGTAGAACTAAAATTGGAATCTCTCAGTAAACATTTGTAAACATCTCGCGAAAGACGCTCCTCACGACGAACGCTTCTAGTTTAAATTTTAAAATCATTTGTTTCTGATGAAAGGCCGAGGCCGGTCTGAAATATCAATATATATATATATATATATATATATATATATATATATATATATATAATAATAATAATAATAATAGAAATAAAGGAATACTGTCAAAAAATACATTTTTAAACTTACAACTTTTTAGTAGTTTTTCCTATATATATATATATATATATATATATATATATATATATAAAGTCACACAGAAAACGCAAACTGTCATCTAAGAGTGAAATTCATTTTATCTTTTCTCATATTCTCCTTTTTACAAATATAGACTCTCTGAAATACACACGCACACACACATACACTTTCCAGGCTACAACCGACATATCAAATATAAAACAAAACTGTTAATTTCCATCTTTTTAGCATCTCATAGCATAACATTATAATGCATATGAAAAGAATTATCTCCAAACATTAACTATGTATTTTTTTAAATGTTTAATAATTTTTGTCCATTTTATGAATAATTTGTGAACGTTCTTTCTGGTAGACAACAATTTTTAAAGTTACGTTATTTAAAATAAAATTAATTTCAGCTCTTTACCTTTATAAAGTCGACCACAGTACGAAACACGTAGGCGTAAAAACATTTAGTTTTTCTCTCTTCGTCTTTGTTTAACCATCGGCCGCTCACCTGTGGAAATTTCGCCTTAACAAGCACATGTTGTTTTGAAACAACAACATATACAGTAAAACTACTGCTTCATTAATATATTATTGGAGGTTAATAAACAATCACAAGAACCCAATAATTTCCAGGAATATCCTCGCTAAATCTAAATCTTAAAATAAGAAAAGAGACACACTTTGGGAACAAATACAAGCTTGTTGGCAGGAGATACCATTAGATACATGAAGAAGCTTGTGATGTCAATGCCTGACAGAATGAAGGCTGTGATCAAAGCAAAAGGCTATTAGACGAAATATTAAATTTATTGTGTAACAAGTTTTTTTTCTTGTTAAAGCATTTGTTGAGTAAATAAGATAAAATTACTTTAATTAAATTGTTTATTTTCTGTCAATATGCCTAATAAAAGATAAAATAGTTCTTGTCTTAACGAATTTGCACAGTACTGTATATTCCAGTTGAATTCCTTGCACTCACTTACGCTCAAATACGGTTGGGAGAGGTATTAATCCGTCTCTTCCCTATAGTTATGGGTTAAATAACAGTATAGATTGGGTTCTATAGCCTTGGCTGGCAACCAGTCTACCGCAGAAAGTAATGGCCACCTACTGCGGGATAATCTTCTGCACAGTCAGACATGTCTCTTTCGAGACATTATCGCCGAAGCGTGTATCACGTATGGCACTTAACTGACTGGATGTGTTGGCTTTATTGTAAATCAGTCTTTCAGAAGCTTAAACCCTTTCAGAAAAGATGTTTCATGAGGTTTTTTTTTTCGGTGGTTTTCTGGTACTTGTTACGAACAATGCCCCCAAATTAAGGACCGATTTTTTTTCATCTATTCTTGCTGTAGATAAAGAGACTAAAAAACACTTAAACTTCCATCTCATACCTATCTTCTTTCTCATATACACCTTCACCAATAACATCCTTAGAATAACATCTTCACCTGACAAGTGGGATTACAGGATTACAATTAGACTTATGACCGTACTCTGGAGAATCCGCTAGACAATTTTGCTAACCATTGGCCTGAGTCGAGACGCCCAAGAGCGCATGAGTATATTTTGAAAACGATCTGGTAACGTAAACTTTTTTTATTATTTTTAATAAAAGTTTTTCTTTTAAATATATCCTCGCTAAATCCAAATCTTAATATGAGAAAAGAGACGATTTTTTTTCTATAGAATTTTTAATTTAAAAAAATAAATTTAAAAAAAAATTTTTAAAAAACTTAGGTCACAGTTTGGGTTGTATGTAGGAGTGTTGCTAGTACAGTGAAGGTGTATCATTTCTATCACACTAACCTTACAATCATGCTAAAAAATACTACAAAAGCCAGAGCTAGGACCCCCTAGAAATGATACACTTTACACGTTTCCTTATACAATTTAACTAGATAATCTATAATCTATTCCTAAGATAATTATTGATTCTCCCATCTTCTGATAATTTATTTCGGTTAACTCACTAAGTCAGCTACATATGTAAAAAACTTGTCATCTTAAACCATATAAATAACCCTAATCGATAAAAAAGCTATTTAATGACCATATTTTGCTATAGGAAAAATACTTAAATTCATAAACCTGATTGATACTGATTCCTCTATATATTTTCGTCTTTCTTTCTCAACCATCTACTTACTTACTTTTTTCTTTCTTTCCCCCAACAAATATTCCTAAAAATAATTAAGTATTCCGTCAGACATTCACTTAAGTGCCATATGTGATTACACGCCTGGCGATCATGTCTTGAAAGAGACATGACTAAGCAGAAGATTATCCCGACTGACTAAGAAGATTGCCATTACTTTCTGCGGTAGACTGGTTACCAGACAACCAAATATATCCTTTTATTTAACCCATAACTGAAGGGAAGAAACATATTAATACCTTTCCCAAGGATATTTGTATTTATGTGAATGCAGAGAAATCAACTGGGATTTGAGCACGGCTCCCCCGATTTCTCCTTCCGAGCCGATATCCACTACACCACAAAGTTTATTACACTTCTTTATTTCAGCCCCTTTCTTTTCCCCTCTATCTGGCCTGTTAGTATCAGGTTCTCTAAGCCCCCCTTCCTCATTGCATGTCCCGGGAACTTTAGTTGTCTCTTCTTGATGCTCAGTAACCTCGTCATTGCCCACATGCTCGGTCCACGATATCCGCAGCATCCTTCTGTAAAACCACATCATAGCTGCTTCAAGTTTTTCCTTCATCTTCGAAGATACTGTCCAACATTCACTGCCATATTGAAGAACCGACATCACATATCAATCCAGTACTCTCTTCTTTGTTTCTAGTGAAATTGAGGAAAGTATTAAGAAACAAGACAATTTCTGGAATGCATCCTTGTGCTTTTGAATCTCAGGAATATAAATGTATAAAAACTGCTGTGACCACAAAGTGAGGGGTCAGTTTATATATTGATTGTAAGATGGAATTGATCCCCCAATTCATATCTACTATGCTTCTGTAGAACCATATTTCAGCTGCTTCAAGTTTTTCCTTCATCTTCGAAGATATTGTCCAACATTCACTGCCATATTGAAGAACTGACATCACATAGCAATCCAGTACTCTCCTCTTTGTTTCTAGCGAAATTGTCCTGTTTCTTAATACTTTACTCAATTTCTGGAATGCTTCCTTCGCCATGCCAATTCACCTTCGAATCTCAGTGTCGCACTTTCCCTCTTCTGTTAGAACACCTCCTAGGTATTTAAATTTTTGTACCTGCTTGATTTTAGATTCCCTCACCCGTATTTAGCATTTTGGGCTGCTTTTTTTGCTGATGACCATGCATTCGGTTTTCTTACGCCTGAAACTGTCATAAGATTTTATCATATCACTTGACTTTACGGAGGTCCGGAATTGTCATGCAGTCTCTGTATAACAATCATAGGAACATTGATAAAAGAGCGTTGTTAGGGTGCTTGGAGAGTGTATTTGAGACCTGCAAAACCAGAGTTTTTTTTTATCAGTGCTTAAAAGAACCGCACAATATCAGCTAGGCATCGCCAACTAAAAACTTTTCTTAACCTACCCCTAGACCACCAGCATCTTGTTCAACCAAAAAATTTATAAAGGGCAGTTTGATATCCTAATGTTTATTTACAAAAATAAAAAAAATAGTGACTGCATCCGGGTCAGCTATTACTCAACATTTGATAAATAGCAGAAATCGTGTGACTGACTTTAGTGAGGACCGGTTTTCTGTTCCGTCAGGTTCGCACAGGTTATTTCATTTCCAGGCATTGGAGTCACCTTATATTAGTTTCAGGAGGCCGTCTCTCTGTAAACAGAGAGATTGCCTTCTTGGAATTCATATTATCAGTGTCTAATGCTTACAGGAAAAGAAATAAGAGATAAAATATTTCCCTCATTTTTTTTCCTGTTTCTCCTTTTTCTCTATCTATAAAAAAAATTCTTTTTTGTCTCTTATACATTTTCATCTTCATTTTTAAATTTAAAAAATAAAATAAATTTCCCAGATGACCCAGAAGAGGTTGTATTTAAATTGGTCGGTCGTTCTTCCTTGTTTGTTTCTTTTTGTGTTTTTTTTTATAGTTCATCTTGCTTTCTTCCACAATGCCTTTCTTCTTCTTTTATGTGCCCTGTCCCTTCAGGACGTAGGCGATCATGGTTTTCCACGTCTCCTTATCCCTGGTAGCTCTTAGGCCGCCTTCTCCTTTTATTCAATGCAACCATCATTCCATCATTTACCTTATTAGGTCCTTCAAATATGTTATCCGTTGCTTTCCCCTGTCTCTTTTTCCCTCTATCTGACCTGTTAGTATCAGGTTCTCCAAGCCTTCCTTCCTCATTGCATATCTCAGGAAGTTCAGCTGTCTCTTCCTGATGCTCAGTAAATTTCCTTTTCGTTTCCATTTTTGTCTAATGTTTACAGGAAAAGAAATAGGAAACATTCCCTCATTTTTTTTTTACTTTCCTCCCTTTACGCTCTCTCTCTAATTTTTCTCCTATAAATTTCCTTTTCATTTGTAAATATTTAAAAATGAACTAAATTTTCCAGATGACCCTGAAGAAGTTGGGATTGAAACCGGTCGGTCGTTCTTCCTTTGTTGTCTTTTATTTGTTATAGTTCATCTTATTTTTTTTCACAGTGCCTCTAAGTATTAAATTTCGCTTATTTCTGACATTAATACGGTTTTGCACTACTAATAATTTATTTAAAAAGAGATTTGTTTGCTTTTTGGCAAAGCCTTATATTCTTCTGTACTAATCAAAATTTTTGCTTCATGGGGATAAAAATTAAAAGATAGGCGATGTTTTTTTTGTTTTTTGTTTTTTGCTGATGAATTTGTTTTATTTCTGAAAACATTTTCTGAACGGAAAATGATGAAAATGTATTCATTAAGTTATTGGGATGCTTTTTATTGTAGATAGTTATTCTAACCTTCAAATTTGGTTCCATTTCTCCTTGCCATGTTAAATGAATATTTTGGCCTATTTTAAGTAAAACAGAAATGATCTTTACTCAGTAAACGTGATGTGATAGGGAAAAATTGACTTGATTTTCAGATTCAGCGTGAAAAAAATAGCCCAGAAACAGGTGCCCATTTCCCAACAACATTTGGGTTCACTATAAATGTCGACAGGTGTAATATTATAAAGACTTCAGTTAATGAGAATTTTTTCATCAAGTATCTAGAGATATGTAGCCACCAAACCAAATATGGTAGGAATTTTCACAAGACGGAAGAATGGTAAATCTATAAACGCGCACAATTTTAATCTTTTACGATTATATTTTTATGGATATTTTCAGTGTGGAAGAACGTAACAGGCAGTTAATATCAATCAACATTCTATCCCACCTGCACAGCGGAAATCTCTTTACGTGGAAATCTCACATAAAAAAGTAATTAATATAAATAAATAAATAAATAAATAGCGAGTCACACATTGATAATAGATAAAGTAGGAGAAAGTGAAAAGTACCAAGAAAGAAAAGCAGTTAATTAATAGATACGTTTGATAGTAATGAATGTTTAATTTGACATTTTTTTTTTTTTGGTTTTCCTTCATCGAACTTAACTCTATAGATACCGTTAAGAAAAAAAGGGTTTTGTGCTATATAACGCATGCATACCAATAATGCTATTCTTGTTATCAACCATTACATGGCACAGGTTCAATGAATTTTTTCTCGAGAGAAATTTTTATTTAGGTATCTCTTTTGCAAAGTCAAAGCCACGAACGGTTTTGATTCTCATTACAAACTACAAGGTAATATCGCAGGCGGCAAGTTATTTAGCCCATAACTGAGGAGCTAAGGAGCGAAATCTTTTACCAAGTGTATTTGTGAGTAAGTGAATGCAAAGCTCAAATGGAATTCGAACTCGGTGCAGTAATTTCATATATTAAACAGCTGTCCATGTGCGTTGTGGTGCAAAGGAATATCAGCTCGGAACGAGAAATCGAGGAGCCGAGTTCAAATTCCAGTTGAATTCCTTGCATTCACTTTCACGCAAATACCCATGGAAAAGGTTATAATCCGTCTCTTTCCTCCAGTTTGGGGTTAATTAACAGGACATATTGGGTTCTATACCCTTGGCTGGCAACCGTTCTACCGCAGAAAGCAATGGCAACCTACTGCGGAATAATCTTCTGCTCAGTCGGTCAAGTCTCTTTCGAGACATGATCGCCCAAGCGTGTACCACGTATAGCACTTGACTGACTGACTGACTGACCATTTGACCACACGCACACACTCACACACACATTAAATATGTTTTACATGTAATAATTTTGCGTCAAAGTAGACATACTAAGATAAATCCCCATAATAAAGTTTATAATAATAAATTATATATATACATACATACATACATACATATATATATATATTCATACGTATACAGATCTGTTTCCCTGTATCCCAGCTCATCAGTACAGTTAGACTCCGATTGCTTTTTAACCCAGGATTGAAACCCGACCGAATTGGCGTCAGTCGGCGATTCTACCTCTGAGCTATGGGCGCTCGGTAGAAGGAGGCTGACTTTTTAGCGTGTATATTATCATTATACACCCCCAATAGCTGAGAGTGTTCTAATTCATTGCTGTGTGTGTGTGTGTTTTTGTGTGTGCGTGTGTGTGTTTGTTATGTACGCATGCATGTATAATTAACTCATTTTCTCGCTTAGTCTGTCAATCTCTGTAGTAGGTTCAGTTGGGCACTGTCTTTGAAAAAAGTAATCGATGATGCATTACACTCCACCAGAAATTTGAAAACGGTATTGACTATAAGCGTCTGCGAGTGTTCTTAGCTAGGTTTTGTGTCGAGGTACCCCCGATAAGTTCCAATAAGAGCATTTCAAATTTAGATGTCCAGGTAAAGACAGTGCAGAGGATTCGGAATGAGTTGGATGAGTCTAATGGCGATTACGAAGGTGTCTGAAGGGATCACTAGTGATAGCGATGTTATGCCTCCACAGAGCCTCAACATACACAACATGGAGGCCTTCATCAAGTGACTTAAGGAGGTAGTGTTACCTTGGGTCAAGAAGATAGCTGCTAGAAGATTTTATGTCTGGCAACAGAACTCTTCGCTATGCCATACAAAGAGAACCCAGTCATGGCTTTTAGAAAATTTCTGCGACCACATCACCCCTTACCTCTGGTCACCTAACACCTTCGACTGCAACTCCTTCGACTGATGGGTTGGGCACCGTGTTGAGCGAGGGACCTCCAACTATTCTCTGTAACACCAAAGATTATTTGAACGCAAATATTATGCCAGTATTCTCCATCTTAAACTAGGGGGCTGTCCAGAAGGGTCATACGTGAGACAGAAGATATTCTAGCAGTAAGTTGCCATTAATTTGTGGACCGGTTGCCAACTAGGGCTATAGAATTCAATCTGTCCTGCTATTTAAGCAATAGCTTGAGGGAGAAGAGACGGATGAATACCTTTCCAAAGGGCATTTGCGCGTAAGTGAAAGTATCGAATTAAACTGGAATTTGAATTCGGCTCTCCGAAGAAAGGAGAGATCATTATAACAGTTGTCATGAAAATATTTATTGAAAATGTAGAGGATACCATGTCAATTTGATGGGAAAGTGACGAAGTCAAGATGCCAGGTCAGAAGCGATAAAACGACACTCTCTTTGGATTTTGTCGCGGATTTCAAAATACAAACCAGGACCAGTTGTGGCCACAATTTTTAATGGACTTTGCCATGATCTAAATCTAAATTTATTTATAAATTGAATGTGTGTGTGTGTGTGTGTGTGTGTGTGTGTGTGTAAAAAGGTGTGTGTGTGTGTGTGTGTGTGTGTCCATTAACTAAAGATTCCGAAAAGGCTGAACCGATTTTCTTGAAAATTTACACAGTTGTACTATAAGCGTCTACGAGTGTTCTTAGCTAGGTTTTGTGTCGAGGTACCCCGATAAATATCGATAATCGAAAAAATCGGGTTATAGAATGACTGGTCCGATTTTAATCAAATTTGATACACTCATAGACAAAGACATAAGAAACGATATTCAGAAGTTTCAAGTTTGCAGTTCTTACAATAATGCCGAAAATCGATAATATATATATATATATATAAAAGGCAAGATGTTTGTGTATGTGTATGTTTATCTGCCTGTATGTCTGTATTTTTCTCAGCCCTTTTATTTTAGTTTTTGCTTCGGGTTTGGCTCTAAGTAGGTATAATTTTAGTTCTTAGTCTCAGCCATGATACCATTTACTCAGCGGACTTATTTAGCTTTCAAAATTCAGTTTACGACGAAAAAAACTTATTTTATATCGATACATGAAAATCAAAATTTGACTTACATTCATTCATTTTTCTTTCAATCTACGGTTTCGCTTCAACTGGAAACAACTGTTGCTTTTTAGTCTTTCGTGCCAACGTCTAAAGAGTCTGAGCTCCAGGACTATGGATTAGTTTTAAAGCTTTCATTACACTCGAGCAACGCCGGGCTATACTGCTAGCCACGTGCAAGTGTTAATCAAAGCTTACATTCTTTTTCTTTAAACATTATCAGTATTATTGAATGCAAAGCACAGATAATATCAATCAATTTTTCCTCCCTTCTTCTCAACTGAAATCTCCTTGCGTGGAACCCTCACATAAAAAAGGAAATTGATATAAATAAACAGCGTGCTACGCATTTATAATAAATGAAACGAGAGGTTTTAAAAATAGCTAAAAAACATTTAATTAATAGATAGGTTAGATTGTAATGAAACTTTATTTGAAGATTTTTGTCTTACTTCATCGAATTTAACCCTATTGGCATCGATAAAATATGTCTTTTGCAATATATATATATATATATATATATATATATATATATATATATAATTAATATATTCATTATATTAATTATTATTCATTAAGAATGACAGACAAGGTATTATCAGTGTTTTTTTTATAATTTTTTCATATGTTCGTATAATTTTTTTTCGGAACTCAAATCAACGGTTTTCCAAATTGTTTTCTTTATTACCATATCAAAAGTTTTCTTTGTAACGTAACCATTGGCAACCACAAACACGTAGAAAAAGACAATAACATTAATATCTTTACAAAAACCAAATGCACAATGACTACAGACAGGACGAATATTCACTTCGCAATATCATTCGAAATTATGCAACACCAACCAATTCAAACAAGAAAATAAAATTAATTATCTCCTACTGATATGGACCCGTTATGGGTCCATAAAATAATAAGTCAACAAGGTGGTAGGTTCAGGAACACATATTACGTCAAAAATATACAAAGTGATATCAAGAGGAAAGTAATAATTGCATGCACTGAACTAAAAACCTACTGGGAACCAGAGTCTCTCTGTCGCCCTTGCTCACTCCACACGAGAATCCTCACGAGAATCTCTCACTCCTGCACACGTCCTCGAGAGTAATTAACTCTCGGTTTCTGAGAAAGCCAGAAACCACATTCTGAACAGGGGACAAGGGATGAGCCTCTACACCTGTACAATAGACGTGGGTGGAGTGTGAACCGGGCGATAGTTTAGTCTATCTACTCCAATTGAGAAAAAAATGAAAAAGAAAAAAAAAGAAAAGTGAAAAGATTGGAAAAGAGAAAGCCGGAAACCACATCCTGAACAGGGAACAAGGGACGAGCCTCTACACCTGTACAATAGACGTGGGTGGAGTGTGAACCGGGCGATAGTTTCGTCTATCTACTCCAATTGAAAAAAAAAATGAAAAAAAAAAAAAAGTAAAGTGAAAAGATTGGAAAAGAGAAAGCCGGAAACCACATCCTGAACAGGGAACAAGGGATGAGCCTCTACACCTGTACAATAGACGTAGGTGGAGTGTGAACCGGGCGATAGTTTAGTCTATCTACTCCAATTGAAAAAAAAAATGAAAAAAAAAAAAGTAAAGTGAAAAGATTGGAAAAGAGAAAGCCGGAAACCACATCCTGAACAGGGAACAAGGGATGAGCCTCTACACCTGTACAATAGACGTGGGTGATGTGTGAACCGGGCGATAGTTTAGTCTATCTACTCCAATTGAAAAAAAAATGAAAAAAGAAAAAAAAAAGAAAATTGAAAAGATTGGAAAAGAGAAAGCCGGAAACCACATCCTGAACAGGGAACAAGGGATGAGCCTCTACACCTGTTCAATAGACGTGGGTGATGTGTGAACCGGGCGATAGTTTAGTCTATCTACTCCAATTGAAAAAAAAAATGAAAAAAGAAAAAAAAAGAAAATTGAAAAGATTGGAAAAGAGAAAGCCGGAAACCACATCCTGAACAGGGAACAAGGGATGAGCCTCTACGCCTGTACAATAGACGTGGGTGATGTGTGAACCGGGCGATAGTTTAGTCTATCTACTCCAATTGCAAAAAAAAAAAAAAGAAAAGAGTGAAAAGATTGGAAAAGAGAAAGTCGGAAACCACATCCTAAACAGGGAAAAAGGGATGAGCCTCTTAACCTGTACAATAGACGTGGGTGGAGTGTGAACCGGGCGATAGTTTAATCTATCTACTCCAATTGAAAAAAAAAGTGAAAAGATTGGAAAAGAGAAAGCCGGAAGCAAAATTTTATAATTTGCTTAAAGCATTGTGTATATTAGATATATGATTAATATCCTGAAGGCTGTCACAATGCGTTTATTAAAATAAATAAAGGTAAAGAAGTTTTTGAGTATTACCTATCTATTATACATTAATATTTCGAGATCAAAATCTCATCTTCAGAATGGCATAGGAGCGTGTGTCGATCCGAGTGAGTCCGTGTCTTTCAAGGAATGGTCATTTCTGGCTGGCTGCTGCTGTGACTAATATTACTGTGTGCTTTTGCGTGTGTATGTTAATGTGTTAATGCATGTGTGTGTGTGCGTGTGTGTGTCTGTGTGTATGTGTGTGTGAGGTATATGTGTGATTTACAGTTGGGACCTTTTTCTGGTCTGATGATATCAGTCTGCTTTAATGTGTGGTTTATCTAAGTGTGACCTGACCGTTAGTTTGACTTTTGTCCGGGTTGAAGAGGATTTAATTTATTATTGTTGTTTTATCTATCTGCTTTATCTGGTGGTGTGTGCGTGTCTGTGACTGTGTCATGTGTGCGTGTTTATGCGCGTGTAGTTCTTGCGTTTTATGCTATTTTTTCTGTATATGTGTGTGTGTGTGTGTATAGGTTCCGGTGTTAATGTGTTATAGGCACCTCCACTATTTTACGGGGGAAGGCTTCATAGCGTAATGAAAATGTCCACAAGCTTAATGAAAACCAAGTTCTATCGTTGACGGTATTTTTAAGATGAAACACCAAATTATTTGTTTATTTATTTTTTTCTATTGAATTGTTATTATTATTATTTCGTTTTTTTTACTAATTTCCTAAATCCTCTCTAACAAACAGTATAGCGCAATGAAAAAGGCCACAAACTGAATGAAAATTGATTATTTATTATATTTTATCGAAGTATTATTGTTATTATTTTTTTTCTTTGTTCTTTTTTTCTTTTCTTTTTTTTAATCCTCTCTAATAAACAGCGTAGCGTAATGAAAAAGGCCACAGACTTGATGGAAATGATGTTTAATCGCCAACACGTTGATATTATTATTATTAAGATAAAAAACCAACGTATTTTTTTTCTTTAATTACTTCTTGAAATTTTTTCTCTTTTTCTTTCTTCTTCCTTCCTCTTTCCTTAAAATCTTTCTAACAGATACCATGGCGTAGTGAAAAATGGCGAAAATCTAATGAAAACATTTAGCGTTAATTTTCTTTTTTTTTCTTCTCCTTTCTCCCTTCTTTTTGTTTCGTGGAAATAATAAATTTAATCATTAGGCTTTTACATAAATCTAAAATAAAATCTTCAAGAATGTTTTTTCATTTTAAAAAGTTTTGATTTTCAGCGTAGACATCAAAACTCTATGCCAAAATATCGGAGCTACCTAAATGCGCGCATGTGTTTAGTGTACACATATACACGCGCACACATATACAGACACCTATATATATATATATATATATATATATAGACACATATGCGCGCACATATGCGCGTACGCGTTCTGGCATGAGGTTTGTTGGGGTATGGCGTAAGTGTGTTGGGTTATGGGTAAGTGTGCTGTGCGTGTGTAAGCATGTTTATTGTACGTATGTTTATTTGTGTACGTTAAACTGTGATAGCGTGTTTGTGTGTATGCGCTTTACTGTTGTGGTCTGTGTGTGTCATGTCCATGATAGCGTTGTATTCTGTTATGTAGTCTAGATTGAGCGCTTGTAATCTAGATTGAGCTCTTGTCGATTTTTGATCTGTGGGTGTAGTTTTGTTATTATTAAGGACTCTTTCGTGCGTAAGTTCCCTAGGTCCCGTTCTCTAGCCTCAATATTGACTATTATGTTTTTGTCTGTATTTTTGCAATTTTTAAGTGTTTATGGAAAGACGACGCTTGTGTGTGCAAGTGTTCTCTTATTCTTTGTAACGGTCTGGCGGTGCTGTCAACATAGAATTCCTCGCATTTGGCGCATTGTATGCGGTGCACGACATATACCTGGTGGCATATACCGGTGTCCGCAACAGGGCGATTAGCCAGTGTGCATGTGCTGTTGTTGCTGGTTTTGTGGTTGGAGTTGAGGTGTCTGCGAAAAGTTGAGCCGTAGTGGGCCAGCTGGATGTCCAATCCCTCTCTGAGGATAGCTCTACGTATTTTTGCGGTTATGTTTTCACTGAAGTGGGGTAGTCTCAGGAAGCAAGTGTTGGAGAGGGTGTGTCGCATAGGGCCTTTACTACCTTTCCATTCCAGGCGACCCATAAAGGACTGGGGGTAGCCGTTTGTCTTCAGTATTACCTTGAAATGTGCAGTGTGGGTGTTACGGTCTTCTTCTTTGCTGCACTTATTCTGGATACGTGTGAGCTCAGTTTTAATTCACCCAGTCTTAGCGCTGAAAGGGAGGGCTGATTGGTAGTGGACAAACATATCACTGCTGGCAGGCTTTTTGTAGAAATCGGTGTGAATATTTTTAGCCTGAAGTCCAGCAGTTATAGGCATCCACTCTTATCGGGGTTTTCGATTGTGAATTTTATTTTGCCGTCCATACTGTTGAACGTTGCTGCCATTCTGTTCTACAATCATTCACAATTTTACACGAATGAAATTCACAATTTTTTTACACGAATGAAATTCAC